>JBBPSU010000532.1:0-11433 GCA_038093755.1 Tylopilus microsporus | reverse complement strand
TGGACCCAAACAACCTCAGGCTGGTATCCAATCTATAGCTAGTTACCATAATCCTACATTGGAGTTTGCAGTTCTCATGAAACCATAGTCTGGCACATCCAAGTCAGACAATAAATTTGAAGGCAATCATGATCACACTAGCAGCAAGATGAAGCAACCAGACAATGCTTGGCCCAAATCCAAATGAAAGCCCAAGCAATTGATAATAAATAAAAAGTAGCAGATGAATCAATCATTGACTTAGTTAGTACTATGTTCAAAGACAATGAAGTTGCATGCATTCACATCCCTAATCAATCTACTGCACCATGAGCATGTACACTACAGCAAACAGATCCTTGTATACTCTCGGACCTACTATTTGTGGAGAATTGGTCAGCCTGGTCTCACTGGCAAGTGACACAAGAGGTAACAGCAGAACACCCTGAGCAGCAAACTATGCCATGCAACAACCCCTCATCCAGACTTCACTGAGTATTCTTGTACATATGTAAGCAAGTCAATTACTGATTACTATGACATCAATTACCACGAACCAGAAGGCAGCAGCATCAGATTGCATAGCTCTTTCTGCATGTCTAGCCTGATGGACGTGGTTATGAATCTTATCCAAGAGCCCAATACTCTCAAGACCACAAATTGTGCATCTCCATCTGGATGTCCTCCCCAAGAGTGAACTAGGAGAGAAAACGTAGTGAGACAGTGCTGGCGATTATGGAGGAAATACTGTATCGGTCACTTGATCGGGCGAGCTGTCATGACAATATGGTTATCCATCCTGATAACACACCACTTTCGATCATGCTAATTAATGTGGGGTGAGCACAACATTTTGGGGGCATGGCTGTAGTGGAGACGCACCTTCAGGCCCTCCAACATGTATCTGGCCTCTTGCACCGTCGTGCCTCTGCAACTCTAGGGACAGTGTTAGCGACCTGATCGAGTAGCTAGATTATTTAGCTGATACCTTGATCGGATGAATGAAAAGCTTAGAAACCCGGAGGTTCAAGGTATCGAGGTGGGAGTAACCTGCCATCGATGCACTGGCACTGGCTACTGTGTCCTTGGCCGGTGATATTAAAACTTGCAGCCCCGAGAAGATCAGATATGAGATAGATTGATAGGGCAGCCATTTCAGAGGCACCATGCTATGAAAAAAAACTATGCGGATGATTCGGTTGCAAACACGGCACAGAGCACTCACCCGTAAATTTTTATCTATTAGAAAATGCCATGTAGGAGAGAGCAGTGCCAGTACGAGGACCACTGGGACCACAACAGGTGTAAAAGGACATCATAACGAAAGGACGGTGAACCACTTAACGAACAAATGACCCGGAATGTTCGATGTCTTGTTTAAACCTTGAGAAAACCTTGTCTAATCATGTCTCAGACTGCGGACATGGAAAGGTCTGCTGCATGGACACGAACTCAGCATCGATTGCGACCAATATACCAAGTTTGGGCAATTCCTCGAAGCGTAAACATTGGTGCTGGATCAAGTTCTTGTCGCGATTTCTATGACGATACTCAGTAAAGAAATGCTAGACAATGTTAATACCTACACTGGTATAGATGTATCGCGGCTCAATATCGAGGGATCAAGCGAATCAGGGAGGCCAGCAAAGTCTAGTTGAGACCGGATGTCCTCTCGTTCGAGATATAACATGGCGGAGACCTGATTTTCTACATGAATAATACGAGGGAGTCATAAACGGTGCACGTACCTTCCAGGTGCTCGGGAAACTCAGGGCCTCATCCTCAGAAATATTGTGGACGACGAAATTGTTGAACAAGAACCACGGGCCCTTGAGGTGTGGTTGGTTTTCTGCCTCGGGCACTAAAAGACACGATGAAAGCAGGAAATGATCAAAAGCAACCTACCCGAGTGTTTTGCTTTTGTCGCAATTTGACAAACGATTGCCTGGATGTGAGATCGATCGTGGACATCCAATACACATAAAACCACATATACACACACTCAGCTCGTAACTTGCACTCACAGCATCGTTGACACTGTCTACCTCACCTCTCACCTCCGCTGTGGGGCTTAGGAACCTCCCGGTTCTTGTATCCATCCAATATTTGAGATTGTCATCGCTTGCAAGTCTGACAAGTAGCTTTGTGAGTCATTTGGTGGATCAGGGACGCGTGTAGTATATCGGTGAATGAAACTTGCAGTGGAAGTTCGTTCGGAACCGGCTGGACGTTGTTGGTCAGGAATGTACTGATAGCGAAGAGAAAGACACCTTTCTCGGGTGAATCATGTCAACGACATGGGTCGTGTTCTCTTTTTCCCTGACAGCCCTGCAGCTCACCCACACGACAATATTCTCCGCATCGATCCCTAGTAGCTGCATCACAGGGACTGCTGCAGGCGAGAAGGGCGAGTTTGTGCTAGAGCACATGTCAAACGACGGAGGATGCTGAAATATCAAGGGGTTGTGCGGGAATGAATTGCCTTTAGAGCTAGGATGATCAATGAGGACACGATGTGGTGACTGGATCATGTAGTGTAATCGGCCTCGGTGGGTTTGCGACGGTAATCGATGAGCTCGAGCTGGTTTTGCGCTTGAACCCATTACTCGGGCAATCTGGTGCAAGGTGAGAGGGGAGCTTGCCTTGAGCAAGAATGCCGACCGTCTTGCAAAAGTCGTTGGACTGACAGTTGTGTGCATCTTCAAGCATGCGGATGATGAAACCGAATTCGCATAACAAGCAATGTTCCATGGGACAGTTTATCGTGATGTGCGATTTGGCGAGCTTTCTGATAGGAAGCGTGTAGTGCATCACTTGCAAGATCGGATTGGTATAGAATTCGGGATATGGGTTTCAAGCCCACTATAGGTGGTCTTGTTGTAAAACCTAGAGAAAGAGGTTGGATCGAGAGAGAAGGATCAAGAAATGACGTACCCGAAAACAAAGTCTTCGACCCTGAATTCGGAGTACTTGAGTTTGACCTTGCGGTATATGCGGGGTACCTGGTCGATACTATCATCAAGAGTGAGTTCGACCTGTGATAAAGTGAGCTGTGACTGCTGGGAAACACGTCCGAGACTGACGTTGTCATCATGTCTTCCTTTACCACTTCTGAACCTGGCTGGATCCTTGCAGTGGACATGACGATGCGATTTCTGCGCCCTCTGAGTTCTTTTTGGAGTGCAGCATATGCGATGAAGTTGTCATTGATCTTCATCGATAGGATTTGGGGTGGTATTTTGGCAGGGGGTAGGTGAGGAGGGTCAGATAAAGAGAGGAATCGAGGAGTCCAAGATGAGAGAAAGGGTGTCGCATAATACGGCGTCCCGATCGAGTTGAGAGGACTTTGGGCTGATGAGTGGGCGGATGAACAAAAGAACTGGCAACATACTTAGAGTCTGTACAGTTTATTTCTGGGAGTGGTTCTGGGACGTCTGCCCATTCTACTTGCTGACCTTGAAAGCCATTGAAAAAAGGCTTTGATGATTCATCTGCTGCTGTGAGGGGGTGAATTGTACCGACGGCGTCACCAAATGCCAAGGAAGAGCCGTCTGATGAGACGGCAGTGGATGCGATGTAGCGAGTGGTTCTGAGCTTGAATGGTGGTTATGGAGAGGGTAGAAAGTGTGAGTGGGATACATACGCGATAGAATCCGGACGTGTTGGTGTTTGACACGTCAACGATGCCGATGAGGCCTTGAGGAGAGGTGACGACGAGGCTGGAAGTATGCATTAGAAGCAAATTGATAAAGGCAGGGCCATCGGAGAAGGGGATCGGCGGAAGTGGTCTCACATTACCCATGTCGTAGACCTTGACGAGAGGATCAGGAACACTATGGCCACGTCTAAAAAAAAGTGAGTGGAATCATAACGGAGATATGAAGGAGTACCTTGAGCTGGATCCGATGGTGAAGAAAAGTAGCCTGTCGCTTGGAGATCCTGGACACTGCTGGCATGGGCGAGGATGGCGGTGTTGCCGATCTCTCTGCGAGCAGCGGTGCGTGGATCGTGCGTGCGTGCGTAGCCATCAGCGGATGCACAGAGGTGTATCGACACGGGTAGTGAAAGACGGTGTGAGCAACCGCCTCTGGTGTATGAGAAATACGAAGGGGATGTGGGAGTGCAGTGGAGAAAGGTGAAAGTGGAAACGTGGCGACGGTAGAAGCCTCAGGTTGAGCAGCTCGAGTCGGCTGACTGCTTGCCAGTGCTTCTTTGCCCTGCAACGGAATTAGTGACCACGACAAATCTTGTCAAATGACAAACTTGTTGAACCTTGGGATTGAGTTCATGTACCACTAGTCGCAGCACTGTCCGTCAGACGAGGGCTCACTAGTGCTCACTTTTCCTCAGGCCCACACTAGCAGGTTCAAGTCGAAGTCCAGGCTCCCACAGTCACCATGATATAGCAGCTGCCAGTTAAATCCTTTCAAACCATACAGTACTAGTATAGTGTGCGTAGTTACAAATTATAGCATATAGCCACCATGGTCTAGCGCCAAGAACTTGAAACAAGAAAATTTGACTAGGAAATGCGGATCAGGGTAGGAGTGATAATAGTTCAACAAGAAATAATCAAAATGCGTAGAATTGGGATGCACCATTATCGTCCATTGATTCACCGTCGGATTCATACATCGCGTTTTGCAAAAGTTCTGATTCAGACTCATCTGATTCAGGCTCGTCTGAATCTCTATCAAACTCTCCTAGGTCCTGCATAAAATCGTCGTTGTTGGGATGTGAGTCGCTGTCAGGCACGGTTCCTGAGGCCAGACTCCGAGTCTGATGCTGGTCGGCTGTCAAAATCACTGGTGAAGCATCGTCGTGGACGCTGGCACCGTCATCTGATACAATTTGGGGCTTGAGCGCATGAGAGTGTGCGTAGGTATGCCCGACGGCAAGTCCCCAATGATACCGCATCATCATGTCGCGATCGACAAACCTTCAAGTCAAATTCAACATAATCGGCAAAAATCAACTAAGAGGCTCATACCGATTGATATAGTATACTTTCCAGTCTTCCGAGTCACAAGTGTTGCGAGAACTTCTCACACCATCAGGGTGCAATTTCCCATTGGCGAATGAGGGGATGATGTGACAGCATCACAGCACGTCAGCGGGATCAACGAAGCCAAAGGTGTCGTCCTGATTTACCGGCATTAATCTTGCTCGGTCAAGGGTCGTGGTATGCTGCCAACCAGAGGGTCCGTCTAGCAGTTCAAACCAGCATACCCAGAGGAAGTCCTGTCTTCGTGACTAATAGTCCATGGTTCCGGGACCGACATAAATGACATTTGCGTGATATATCCCAAGAACGCGGGCATAGCAAAAGGGATGTGCCTCTGAGATATCTGTGTCAGCTAGCATCATGATATCACAATGGTCTGTTCGGGGATTGATCGAGTCAGTCTCCCTGTGTAAATTGTAAGTTGTATAGTTGATCCGGAATAGGGGATGCCTGTAAATTCGATTGCCCTTGAGTATGACGTGGCTGAGCAGAGTCAACTCTTCCACTAGTTCATCTAAAGGCTCCAACTCGGAGGGATGGGCGCTTGGGATGCAAGAAAGATTCGTACCACTCCCTTGTGTGTGCAGGTTGCGGATGCGAGGCAAGAGATGTGATTTCAGCTTGTGCACGAAATCCTAAACCCAAGCGGTTGTCAATGTCCCAGCATGTCGACACTAGAAGTGAGTATGCTCAACCTTTACTGCAGGGTCACACATGTTCTTCTGGACGAACAGTGTAATGTCTTCAGGCATGTTCTGGGATTTCCCAATGACATAGCGGGCTTCCGGCATGCTAGGAGTTGGATCTTCTCTCTGTAGAGCTTCTCTTTTGGCACGGATACGACGGATGCGAGTCTGTCGACATTCGATGGCCGCAAGCTGTGATGTGAAGGCTCTTCGGCTTGTTCTCATAAACCGACTTTTACTGGTATGGTGCTCGAGCTCTCCCTACAGTGAAGATTATTAGACAATCACCGTATACCAATGGGAAATGTCATACAGGCTGTGTGGAAAAGGAGTCTGTCGTCCCATACAGTCTAATATGAGCAACATAGTCCCCAAGAGCATGGACTTTATATGTGCACAAGTTCAGCACTTTGGGGCGGCGTCCAACGATTGTGTCAGTAGCAGCTCCGTGGCTTCCATTGTTCCGAGAGTAAGCAGATGGGCCATTTTTCGAACAAACTTGACTTCTCATGCGAGATTCTGCTTCACGCCGAAGTTCTCTCATGGAGAACGCAGAGCATGTGTCGTTAGTGAAACTGCGAAGCACAGAACCAAGATTTCAGGTGACATATTCCATGATGGAGAGCGTTTCATTCGTATGTAGGCGTAATTTTGCAAGGCCATGCCAGTAGGAAAGCACAAATAACATGTTGATAATCTGCTTATTATGGGGTTCGGGCAGGAGTCCTGTGAAGACAGGAATTGCACACTGTATCAGCGGGAAGGCAAGGCATCAGTTGCAAGTCCCTCCGAGTTAGAAATACAACTTGCCTGCAGAAGATCTTCTAAATCATGGGCAGCCATTTGTTTCAGATCAGACACATTCCAATGAAAGCGCCGTATTGTATCTCAACCAAAGGTGGGTACCTGTCGATAACTGTTCAAGTATTTCAGTCTCTCACTAGACCACTGGTTCAGATGACCGGAGTAAAAAGCTTACCGCCAGTCAAGAATAGCAAGGAGGTTCTTCCCTTTAACGCTGTCCAGAACTTGGAGCAGGTGGATTAAAATTGCTTTCCAGACTCCAAGCTCGAACTCGTGTAAAAGATCAACTACCAACATACGGAAAAAATCAAACCCTAGGACGCAAAGCCTCGCAGAAAAGGCATTCTGCACACAACTTCGGTGTTCATGAACCATCCGGTAACACGTGAATTCTGAATCATACCTCCGTTGGGACCAGTGATTCGTGCTTGAGCACTCCCTCAACTTGCGTGGCGTCTACCACATACTGCCCTTTGTAGATGAAGTTTCGGGCGGCAGTAACTTTTTGCTGCCGCTTGGACGAGTCTTTGCGCAAAGAGAGTTGGCGCTGTAGCATATTGGATGTTGTCGCTACCATCGGTATCTTGTCTTTGGGAACAGTGCATCGTGGGCAGGGACAACTACCAAGGTTACGTATATTCGCGATGAGGACCCTAGTACATTGAGTAGGGATTTAGCGAAACACTCGGAGCAGCCCCTATAAAACTCAAGTTGAGATGCTCACTTTTCTGGATAATCGGCAGAATAAGTAAGGATTCGAGGATACAGGCGTCTTTGGCACCCATCAGCGCATGTGAGAATGAATTTGTGTTGATAAGCCTGAATAAACTCATCGTCGAGCAGCACTCGCCACTGGGAATGGAACAGTTCTCTGTGGCAATGCATGAAGAATGAACTCCCAGGCGAGTAGCTTCCCGAGTTTTCTAACACGAAGTCTTTGAATTTGTCAGGCAACTGAATTGATTGGAACGTAAACCAGTCAGTGATTTGCTGGTTTTTTCAGAAGAATACACCTACCGCCTGAAAGTATGCCACATGAGCGCAAAGATTGGCAGATGGCCGACATCTCTCATACTTCGAATCATTTCCGAAGTAGAGATAGAGAGGCCACAGTTTTGAGTTGCTGAAGGTGGTGAGTTGTGTGGCGTCAGACCAAAACATCAGGGCAACCACCCGGTGAGGTAGGTTACACCCTGGTTCCGGGGGAGACTCTTGCAGTCTCTGATGTGCCTCGAGAAATGCCGAGGAAGTGAATAGCTCCCCGTAGACCCTAATGTCGCTTTCATTTGGGCGGGTTTCCAGCGTAATTCATAAGGCTCGAATCTGAAATTCTTTGAAAGACTACGGTCAAGCAAGCGTTCGCGAATGACAGATAAGAGGGTACGGTAGAAAAAATCATTGACAACATAGGGTCGTGGTCCTGGATTCTGCGCTCGGCGAGGGAAAGGAACAGATATCAACGTGCTTCCTTGTATCCACCCTGCATCGTGATCCAACCACTCTTCTTCTTCTGCATTGTGCTGAGGACGGTCCAAAGCACCAAGATAACAATCCAATTTCGTCCAATTCATAGATCGGATGTCATCAGGACAGAACTCCATGCTGCTGATGATGGAAACCAGTCTTCTGAAGCTATATTGAGAGTTACGTGACCCATGGTTCCAATACCAGTCACCAATGAGCATGGAGCTCTCGTTGGGATAAGGGTGGAATGGATTAGAAAGGTTCTCCCCTTCACTGACACCATGTACCGGTGTCGCATCTCCATTGGTGGCATCTTCAGGATTGAGGAGTGGGACGGTGTCTTTATCGTAGATATGAAATAGACCAAAGGCATTTGTTTGTGTCTCGAAAATTGCTCGAGGATGCGCCCTTTGACTCAGCGGGGACAAGTGGTCATCTTGTGGTTGGGTGGAGGGGATTATGTCGGCCTGTGCTGTTGTTGCCTCAGCTACAATGCTCGGGGAAGGTAAAGGCATCGGCGGTTTGGGAAGCATATCCCTGAACCTTTTTGGTAACCATCTGTTGTCCTGGCGTGTTCTCCGTAGAGATAAAGGTAAGTCGTTGATGTCCGCTTGTGGTAGATATGGGCCGATAGTGGTGTCGGAAGGCTGATCGAGCTAGAAAACAGATAAAAACATGGTGTCAGCCGTGATTGCGCTCTTAAGTGTTCCACTGATAAGTTGACTGTACGTACCTCGCCAGTGGCTGTCCCATTCTCATTAGACCTGGAGTCGGCGTGGGTCGCTTCTTCGTCTCCACCTGCTTGACATTTTCGGGGCTTCTTGTTCTTGTAAACTTCTCTGGCGAGAGCTAGAGCGTCAGAAAGTCGCTTCTTCCCTTTCTGACAATTCCAATTATGCTTTGTGAATGCTGCGATGTCAGAGAAAGAACGTCCACATATGCATGGTTGGGCGAATTCTCGCGACATGCTGGCAGTGGTCGTTGAGGAAAGAGTGTCACATTGTCAGTTTCAATCACTACCAGTGGCAAGTCCAAGTGTTATGTCACATGGATAAATGTTTTTGAGTGAGGCTGGGAACTTCAAGTTGAGAATAGGGTCGGCGATGGAGAGTACCCCGGCGTGCCGCGGCTACTTGCGGTCAGATGCAGCATGGAGCGCTTCATCTTGCCTAATCATTTCATGCGAACTTGAACAAAGGTAGGTCCGAGTGACGGACAACTTGGAACCCAGATAGAATTCCTGGATGTCAGAGTCTCAGCATCACCTACATACTGATTATGTAATGATTCACGGGTATATTTTATATATTCCGAGTGACTCAGTTTTCTCAATCCGTGCGTGGGAAATGAAGTGTGGTGAACATATTTGTAACGACCTAAACTTTAGAGTCGTAACGCTCAAGGGCAAGACAACAATCGACCAGTGTTCAAGGCTTCAAGACTAATCGTCAAGTCCGAAGCGAGTAGATGAGGATAGGGAGTGGTGTCCTTAATTCGCACTCAAGTCTAAGACGAGGTTTGAACAAATGGATAAGACTGCCGTTGTAGGTACTTTACATGGGTTTAAATACTGGAACAAGACGAGCACAGACCAAGCTATGAACTACTACGTATGGACGAGCGATGCTGCATACATAGCCATGCACAATCGAGGCTGTACAAATAAGAAAGTGGAATCATATGATGAGCCAATGAAAAAAGGAAAGAGAGTCATACAATACATTAGCCAATGAAAAGAGAAAGAAGGATGAAATCGTAACAATATTAATGTCACAGCCTGATCGCTTCAGCTTGAGGTTACTTAGTAAGCCAGAATCGCAATGCTCCATCCAACTCAAACACGATGCATGATTGGTGTTCAAAGAACATGTTCGCAGAAAGCGAGAGCATCAGGTTGATCAAGCTTTATCAAAGACAAGTTTGCCACTAAGTGGTAAGCTGTCAGTGTTGGCGCATACAAGTAGGCATGATTTGCGGAAATTGGGTTCTGCGCTGCCTACTTCTGATAGATGTGTTGTGTGGATCAGTTGAGGGGGAGGATCTCAGAGCGTGATGTGACATACGAGGGCACACGTCTTTGCTTCTCCAGCTGGGTCGCATCCCAACAAACAATCGTTGACGTGATCGTTGTCAGCTGGGCGAGTGATCATAAACGTTCGTTCGGTTCCATGACTCTCTGGGTGAACATTCTTACATCCTTTGACCATATCCCTATCGTACAACCTCTCACCCCCCACCCAAGAGCCTCGACATCGGTGTCTTCTGGACGTATGGTTGACTCACTTCAGGTCAAAGTACCGGCAACCTTCACAGTCTGAGAGGCAGGGAAGCTCAAAGCGACTAGCGAACCCTATCCATTAATAGATGATTCCAGCAGCCGACCTGCATGCGTATGCCTGCGATTGGATTGAAGCCTCACCCAGGTGCCTCCGCTGATAGAATAACGGATAAGATATTTAGGGACACAATCAAGGTAGATCGATATCCACTAATATGACATCGTCAACTCACCGTGCACAAGCGCCTCAAAATGAAGCGTGCCGCACGCTCATTTGAATCGGACTTCATGCATGCAGGCAACTAGTATAGAGAACACCGTTACATAAATAATCAGCTCACCTGGTAAGCCACCACACCCGAGTGTGAGTCGGGCTGTATGACCTAGTAGTATGTAGTCGCGGGTGGGGGAAACAAGCAGCCCCCAGGAATCAGTACGTACCTGCCGAACCCAAAGACACGCCAAACTGTTGAAGCTGAGCTGTGATTCCCGGTACCAATCTTGAGCGAAGTGAGGTATGGGTACGCTGCAACCATGACGACTACTGGCATACGGTAAGACGGAGGATAGCGATCCACCTGATCATTGAGTGATAATGTTCACACAAGTTCTACAGATCGAATAGATTTGCCTTTTGTCAACCACACTTGGCAATAATCTAAAACACGAGCGAATCAAACAAAAAGACGTAACCTCCAGGCAACGAGTTAGCTACACCGTCTCCAAGATAGTTATGTGCCAGCTCGTGCAGGTATTTGCTTCTCACATACCATATACACAACGTCCCTGACACCTCATCCCGATCTTGTGCACCGTATGCTAGACTACCTTTGTCGGGAGCTAGCTTGTCGTGATCAACGAGGACCCTGTCAATTTTGCACTCCTCATTACTTGGGGCAGGCAGTAGTGCTGCTTTAATGAGGTGCTTTGAGCCTACTGTGGCCAGCAGTGAGGGAAAACAAAGCGGCCAGAATATCCGTTGAGGTAAAAACCGCCGGTAACTTGGCACTATACGGTGTGCATCAGCAAATCACAAAACCCTGATTCACAACCATAGCAACCCATAGCAACCCAAAGTAGCTCATAGCATCATAGCTTCATAGCAATGTGGCAGTGTCAACAACCTAAATTGGGAATAGTCCATAGCAATCCATAGCAACTCATAGTTTCCTAGCTCTATAGCTCTATAGCACCCAAGCACATAACTTCCATAGCAA
>JBBPSU010000531.1:0-11449 GCA_038093755.1 Tylopilus microsporus | reverse complement strand
GAAAGTGTCCGAAAACACTGCAGTTAATTACAGTAAACTCCCTCCAGTGATCGCAGAGGTTAGGCTCTACAAGGAGCATGAGCATGGCCATCATACTCTCATGGAATCACTTACAGATATGTCAGAGGCCGTCAAAGGACACTGGAAGCTGGCAGAGTTGCTGATCGTTGGTGAAACAGTGAAGAAAAGCACACGCAAAGCCGGCTAACAAAGAGGAAGGGATTAGATTTTGCGAACTTCTACGTGAAGGAAAACTCTACTTACCGTGATTTCATAGTTCACAGTGATGTCCGATGCTGTACCACCCCGAATGCCACACTTATTCACCAAGTCGGTAACAATCGCTGCACTTGACGACATGGTGGTTGTATATTCAATCGAGAAAGGGAAAGTGAAGTTTGTGCTGGCATGTGAATAGAACGTTATTTCGCCCTCTTGTCCACTACCAATAAGCGTGTTGCCGATGGGGTAGTAAATCTGGGGATATTCAACAAACCAGAGGGCAGCATTCCAGGGAGGTACATACTTTCGCCGTTATTGAGGAAAATGATACACTAAAATAATTAGGGTTGCTGACGCTATCATTGGGTGAGTGCCTCACAAAACTACGAGACATCCAGAACACGTACTGGATAGGGATCTCAAGATTGATCTTAACGCCATTGTTCAGAGGCTGGATCTGCGGAACGAGAATGTTTTACTGGTTGCCACTGAGAGTCGCGAGATGTAATTTACCTCGCTTCCGTTGGTGACAACTTGAACGTTCCCAATTATGATGTTGGGAGGACGAGTCCACTAGAGCATCCAGATTTTGTTAATATTTGATGTTGCATTCTCTCGAAGAGAATCCACACACCAGCGCAAGGGGTAATAGGATGCTGATCATCAGGAAGAGGATGATCATGAGAGTACAGCAACAGAACCGCCCGATGCAAGCCCCTCGACTACCCTGCTCAAAAGTCAGTTAATCCGGTCATTATGAAGGGATGTTGCAAGACATACCCCGGTCCACAGACCAGCATGGGCTTCATGGCGCCAGTGGCGAAAATCGCCGGGTCGACTGTATAACAACAGAGTCTCAGCGTCATACTCTGGCAGCGGACGTCACAATCGATACACGCACTTTGTCCTGGTAGCTCGTGCAAAGGCACCTTGGTCATATTGGGCGGTGCTCTCTGATTTGTAGTGGCCAGGCGCATACGCTGATCCTCCGGGGTCCATGGACTGGACGTGGTTGGTATCCCCCGCTCCGTCACGGTAGGGATCATAACCGCCCTGGTCATAAGCTTGGTGAGGTTGTGCGTTGTATGGGTTGAAGGCGGGTGCGTCAGTGTAAGGCTGGTCGTACCGTCCATGCTGCTCGGTATAGGGATCCCTGTACGCCATGGCAGCAACTCAAGAGGGCGCACCGAGGGGGATGATAGTAAACGAAGAAATGAGCGTGCTGCGGGCAGGGCTGTTCCAAGACATCCCCTTTCTAGTGTGGCACGGCTGTGGCAGGCATCGCTCTCACACCCGCTCCACTTTGACAACCCCCTTAATTTTCAAATACTACGTATCTGTCACAACATTCCTCGACAGCATCACCCAAACCCACTCGAATTTTGTGGTACAAAAGGCACGCGGTTTCCTCCCAATGGCATTCCGCCGGAAGATGGCACAGCCGACGTGAGCCCGGAGAACGCCCGACCGTGAGATGAGCTAGGAATAAATCGATTCGTCTGCGAGCTTGACGACGGTTGGAGTGTCGCGTTCTGAGTTGGCACTCTTGACGACATCCGTAGGGCCGCAGAAAATGGTCGATGGGGTGTCGGGGGTGGTCCCATGTTGCTATCGGTATTCTTTGTCACTCGCTGTAGCGAGGTCTCCATTGTCTGGTCAGCTTGCGAATGCGTATGGCCGGTTGCTGGCTTGAAGCGCTTTTCTTGATTCGGTGGTGGAGGTGGGCCCATCATACCGTGGTTTATAAATCGTGGTTGTCGCAGGGACGCCACTTGCGGTTCATCCGTAGGCTGATGGCGAGCATTTCCCTCTCCGTGATATGCATATTGCCTGGAGAACGAATAAGAGGGTTGTTCACGATGACGACAGAAGCATACTCTGCAAACCGGCTACTGCCAGGTTTGTCAACCGTATAAGCATGCCCAGATGTCTCTTGTCGATTGAAAGTGGGGTGTTCACCCGGTGGGAGAGTGAGACGCAGTGGACCCACTGGCGTTGGGATGGATCTTGGGCTCGAGTTCGTCTTGACGCTACTGTTTTGACTGGGACGATCTCTGCACCGAAGTGACGATATAAACTTACCTTGGTACTCCGACCATGGGTCGCTTCCCATTGTGGTTTAGATGCAACGACGGCTGAGTTTGCTCCGCAGCGAATTCTCTGCTGCGACAGAGATCTAGTTCTCTCTGCAGGGTCTCGACGTCCCTAGAGAGTATTATTTGACTGCCAACGAGTTAAGTCATATAGGGTACAGACTTTCTCAACGACCTGCGTTCGTTTCGCAGCCGATCGCAAGTTGCAGCGAGCTGCATGCATTGATTTCGATAATGTTGCACGAGGGCAGCAAGCGACTCTTGCTGGAACTGAGTTCGGCAAATAAAAGTGACATCGGAGTGCACTAGTACTCGAGGGACGTACCTTGACAGCGTTGGCCACGCTGTCGATTGTGTGAGGCAAGGAGCGAAACCAATCGGACATGGGTGGATCGATCTAGCAGATTGGGGACGTAAGGGATCAGATGGGGAGGTAAAGTGCGCATACATTGCGCTGGAGGGGCACGAGTTGTATGTCCTGTGCACCACACTTGGCACAGCTCTGATTGGGATCTGTTCGACAGCGTCAGCAACCGTAGTTCGTGCGACCGAGAGGGGTGAAGCTGACTGAGGTGGGAGTTGCAGAGGACATGTCCACACTCGGTGATCCAGAACGGCACTGGTGGTGGTCCTCTTTCTGGAGGCGAGAAGGGGAGATGGCAGCAAGCGCAACTGACGAAATCCCAAAACGCGAACTCTGGGTCTTTGTTCGCTGCCATCGCGGTAGTCAGCTAAGAACGCGACGCGCCAGATCACGTGTGGCGTCTGAGTTCTATGGCTTCTCAGCGCCCTTCGACATCGTCGTCGTCGTCATCGTCGTCATCGTCGTTCCACACAGCGATGGACCACGCGGACCATCCACAATCATCGCAGGTACCAGATGTCGCCCCGACAGCCATTCCTCCTCCTCATCCAGACAGCCACCACCAACCCATACCGACCCTCCCTCGTCCCCTTATTTCAACCCTGGGCTGGGACATAAACTCCATCGTTGACAGCTCGCCCAACTTCCATCTCGTCAAGCGCGTGCACTACTCATCCCCAATGGCCAAAGTGGATATCGTCGTCTCCGAAGTTGAAAGGAACGGCCTCCCTTTGATACTCTGCGGTTGGAACAGGCATCCCAGGTGGCCAAAGTCCATGTTCAATATAGACTGGCTGGGAAAGCATGGCGACCAGAGTAAGTCCTACCCTTAGAAGCTCCTCTCGGCCTCTGACTCTACCACAAAGACCCGACCGTCCGAAACGTACACAACTGGCGTGACCAAAAGATCCCTATAGACGACTTCATAACGAAACTACGCAAAACACCGGCATATGCAAGTGCAGATGGTACTCTATGTCCCTGCGCCGCGAGCAAAAGACTTATATCTCTTCTAGAACACGAACGCCTATACGGTAAAGACATCGATTGTCCTGCAGAATGGGCAGACTGGCTGGCGAACAGGGATTCAATACCTGACGACTTTTTATTCTATGGTTCAAATGATTTCCTCAAATATCTTCCCGACCAGGTTCGTTGTCGATCCGTCTGTCCCTGTTGCCACCTCACCAGTTCAGGCCAAGGTCCAGACTCTCATGTGCTACATGGGCATAGGGGACACGTTCACACCATTTCACAAAGATCTTTGTGCCTCCTCCGGTCAAAACCTCATGTGCTTTTCAGAGCACTCTGGTTCGGCATTTTGGTTCATGACAAAGTCTTCGGCTGCCCCTCGGGTTGCCGCATATTTTCACCAATTAGGACAAGAAGTCGATCTGGAAACCCATATCGTAACCATTGACGAACTCGCCAGAGCTCCCTTTGATGTTTATATCGCTGAACAACAACTGGGTGATCTAGTCCTCGTTCCTCCGAGAAGTTGCCATCAAGTGGTCAACAAAGGTGGAATTACGATCAAGACGTCGTGGTCACGAATGTCTCTCAACGGCCTACAGACGGCACTCTGGCATGAGCTTCCCATATACCACAGGTAAGCGTTCCAGTGGCACGGTGACCAAATTGATGCATATCGACCTTGCCATGCGCAGAGTTTGCAGACAAGAAATATACAAAGTGAAATCCACCATATTCCATGCATTGCAACATTTCACTGGACTCGTGGAAGATCTGCCAGAAGGATCTGGAACTAGTACACTCCTCGAGAACCTGAAGCAACTTGTCCTACTATTCGATGACATTCTTGCTGCGGAAGTCTCCGTTTCTCGCGACTCGATGCCTCACATATCTCAGTCCGCCGTCTCTCACTCGGACAATCTTCACTGTGACTTTTGCGGAGCTGACATATTCCAGAGTTTCTTTGAATGCGGTCTATGCCTTCCTGCTTCTTCTTCCGACACCTCTGCAGGCGTTGTACCGCTCGGTGATGGTCTTATCCTCTGTCCTTTGTGCTATGTGGAGGGAAGAACATGCCATTGTGCAGAGATGGAGCCGGTTCAGTGTCGGCTGTTTGATGACCTGCTGGAAATTAGGGATCGGGCGGTTAGGGCAATTCAACGCATCGACAATGACTACGCCAGTGCGCACGAATACCTGTCCGATCAGCCACTGTGAGTTGTGTTCATTCTACGTTTCATCCTGCTCATCAGAAAAAGTCAACTGCTTTCTGGCCAAGACGCTAACATATTTGAGGCTGCCTGCAAACTCTTCCAAAAGAGACAGTACGGTAGCAAGGTATGGCTTTTCTCCCAATATGGTGGCATGTCAATCTGACATTCTGCAGGCAACGAGGAGTTGTCGAGTGCGTCACTCACACCTGGTCCCTGCGCCTGCAGCCATATATTGCAAATTGTGCCATGCCTCCGAATGTTATACCCACCTACTGGAACTAGATTCCGTCCATTCGATGGATGCCCTTATACATTTTGATCGCTACGGTGGCGATGCGAATTGGCATCAATATCATCGCAGTAGTTCGCGACAGTATCAAGAAGTACAGCAGCGCGTTATTGAAGACGAAGAAAACGGTTCTCGTCCCAACACGTCGCACAGACTTACCTACCTAGCCAAGAATTTCACAACCTGCAGGGCCATAGCAGTTGAAGTGACCAAACATGGTTGGTATGATCGATTTGCACAAACGACCAGGATTCCGGTGAGTTATGACTGCGAACCTTCGCTTCTATTCACTACATCACGCCCAGATCTTGGAAAGTCCTGGAAAGGTGCTAGTTGGGTTATCTGACGACATCGACGGTGATGAGGTGTACAGCCAAACCTCGGACGACACTCCCTTAAGCAAGTTAACATCACGAACGACTTCTGGAAGGGGCATGTATCAAGATCAACCCCCTCGCAGGTCCAGCCTAGTAGCCTTCCCTCGCGCTCGGTCCCCTATCGCAGCAATGTCTACCTCTTCCAAACTGCCTGCGTCCCAACGTTGTTCCACAGTCGCAAATGGGACACAGCCCGAGATTTCGAACCATGCTTCCCATTCAGCTCCCTGCTCACCTTCCAAGGCTGGGCCACCACCTGCTGTCGCATCTCTTTCATACACCCTTATGGATGATTATCCAGACAACCTTAGCGATCTGACCGATCTCTCAGCGGAACCTGATTTATCACCAAGCAGTCCAAGTATTGCGCACCTGGTTCCAGAACTGGCGGACCAGCAGCCCATGGATGTCACCCCTCCGTCATCACCCCGAGTTACTTCTACAACCAGTCTACTTGTGAAGAGGTCACAGTCGAAATCGAGGCTTATCTTCGATTGTGTCGAGATCAAACCGCCTGAGTGGCACAATGGGAGAAAAGGAAAATTTTCATCATATCCTCTACCAAAGCGAAAGCAAAGGACTGGTCCCTTACCGTCGAATGTCGCCGAGTCTCCCAATTCTGATGACTTACCATTGGCCATACAAGAGACGCGTGGGTCGTTGGCGAAGAAGAAGAGGAAAATCTCGCAAGGTCCTGCTTCTCGGTGAGCCTGACACTCACTGCAGCGAGAAGCAGAACCTCACGTCCAACGACTCGAAAGGCTACAACGACCCTTCAAACGTACCTGCCCTCCCCTAATCACCCGAGATCAACCGCCCGCACATAATATCCTTGCCAACGCACTGAATCAGACATTCCAATTCAACGGCACTGGTGCAACTCTTCATGTCCCTACTACACCTCACTCCTTAGACGTAATTCCTCCTGTCAACGATGCTGTAATAAGCCCCGTGGTGAGACTCCAATATAGGGACATCGGTGTACAAAAGAATCCTTGGACCAACTTCGCTCGAAATACATCTAACACGCAGTTTTCCGAGGACACTTCCACTTGTATCCTGAGATTGGAGAGAGAGAACAGTGATCTGCGGGCTCAAATAGAGACTCACAAGCGCGACGAAGAGAGCTACCGCGAAAGCCTGGAGGAAATCCAACGACGGTATGTCAATGGTTCTCCCGGATCCCGTCATCCGCATCAACCGCCGCCGAGCGGCCCATCCAACTTTACCCCTTTTCCTGCACAAACGCTCTCCGCGCATCCCCGATGGCGCACGCGGAGCTTCAGAACTGAGCGCCAGTTCCGACCTATGGAGGTTCAGGAGCCAGAGTATCTGCCGATCGAGACGCTCCCCCTGCCTACGCCCTCGTCTTCCGAGAGCGTGTCCCCGACCGCGCGTCGGCGGACACCGACAGAGCCGCGCAGCCTCCGGATGAGAGCGCACGAGGATGGTCAAGGTCAAGGTTACCCTGTGCAACCCGGGCCTTACTTTAGGGCCCAACACCACGGTCGACGACGTGGTTTCTCTGAACCCAGTGGGCGGGGGCGAAGAGGCAGGTTGGGAGGACCGCCTTCGTCGGGCCGCAGCGGGAAAGTGGTTGAGAGCTCGATCACACCCAGTTCCGTCACCACTAGCACGACCGAGGTTGAGGTCTCGTACCATTCACCGACGATGGATGCTGCTGCCGCTCCGGACCACGACAAGGCAGATGACCTAGCTTAGGGTTTGGGGGACTGTTTTTGACAAAACCCTCCGTTGTTCCATAAGAGACTACCCCGCTGTCTGATATGTAATATATATCCCTGTCATGCTTTCTTGTTGATGTCGTCGTTATGTAGTTCACGATCTAGAAAATACCACGCATAACTGATTTCTTGGATACATATTTTCGCTACCCAAGTCGCAAAGCACTAATCAGATCGTAAAAAAGGGTTCATCATGATTCCGTGATAGCACAAAAAGTCTGAGAGAATGTCAGCATTACCATGTCCTGGTGAAAACCATATGGCCAAGTGAAGCGGATATTAAGGTGCAACTAATGGGTATATCAAAATTCGATGGCAGAGAAATGACCGACGTGTGATGTACGTTCGAGGTAATGGGGAAGTATGACGGAGCAGGGTGAGAGTTGTGGCTGTGTTGAGGACAGGTATCTAACCGCATCGACAAGTGAGCATTCTCCAGAAACTCGACTTGGGTTCCTGGGCGTCGCCATTTTGGTCATGATACTCATCTCCATGTGATACACCGACTTCGTTTCCTCGTGCTCGAACATTACTGATCGCCGGGGGTGCAGCGCCAACGGTGGACATCATGGGGGAGGCACGGCCATAAGGTTGGCTAGAGTATGCTTCGTCATGTCCATAATCGACACCGGGAGTCGCGTTCGCGTACGGGTGCTGTGGAGCGCCAGTGTAACTTGCCCGGTTCTGAGGCGTCGATATGGGAACGTTAACCTGAGCGGCCGCAGACAAAGGTGTGGCCTGGCCAGGCGAAGCGCCACCGCCACCAGGTGTAAGCACGTTTGGAATCCTGCGCTGCTTCGACCCATGACGAACGAGCGCAGGGGATGGAGGAATCACTTGTGGGCTGGCTTGAGACGCTCTTCTCCACTCGGCATCGCGTTGCCTTTCTATATCCCGTCGACGATCCTGAGCTGGTGGTACGTTCTGGACTTGGGATAGGACTGGTTGCTGACCCTGCAGGCCGCCGTGTCGTCAGTTTATAGCCGATGGATCGTAATATAGAATGACATACCATCGAGGCTTCCCAACCTTTCCCACCTGACGGTGTGATGAGCCGAGGAGTGATGGTAAAGGGTGCACATACCATTTAGCAAATTCCAATCGTAAACACCGTCGTCGACCTCGTTGTTGTTTTTCATTACCTTGGCAAACAGCTCTCGCAAAAAATCGTAGTCCGGCGTTTCCTCAAAACCAAGTTTACGGACATAGTTGAGATAGATACCAAATTCCTCTGGGGACTCATCAGACGAAAGCTGGGGGCCTCTGAGCAGAGACACTGACCTGGGTAGCCATCATAGAGATCTTTAATTGGCGTTGTTTGCTTCTTTTCCCCGATCTTCTCGTACTTCTGCTTGTTTGTTGCAGCTTTTAGGCCTTGCCAAGGCAAGCTACCGCGCAGGAAGTACATGAAGACGTGACCGAGGGATTCTAGGTCATCCCTCCGCGATTGCTCTGCCAAGTAAAAGCCTCAGAAACGAGGGGTGCATTGTCCGTCGGACTTGACGTACCCCGTCCTAAATGCGTATTGATGCTCATATACCGCGCAGTCCCGCTGAGACTCTTCCGTTCGCGATAAGGAATGTGTTGTTTCGTTTTTGGGTCGCGGTATTGCTTGGCCATGCCGAAATCAACAACATGGACGACTGTAGTAGACCATGATGAATGTTTGGGTGATCCTAACAGTCGAGATGAAACGGACCATTTGCGGCCTTTGTTCCTGGGCGGCCAATGAGGAAGTTGTCGGGTTTGATATCACGGTATATGAGATTTTTTTCGTGGATGGTTTGCACACGGGAGATCTGGGGATGACGTTACGACATGTTTATTGTTCTGGAATGGAATGGGTTCACACCATCTGCCTCGCGGCCATGCAGACGGTCTTGGTGGAGAATTTGCGGCCACACATGTCGAAGAGGTCCTCTAGGCTAGGACCGAGCAGGTCGATGACGAGAATGTTGTGTAGACCCTCTTGTCCGAAATGGTAGATCTGAGGTATCCCGGCTAGAAACGAGGTCGGGTGATGGGGGTGGAAGGTGACAAGGAGACGCACGGCAGCCGGCGAGGATGCGATACGAACGACATTCGTCGCGCAGTTGCGGAGCCTCAGTCTTGCGAGGTTCCTAGAAGAAAAGATGAGCTAGTCGGGGGGAAGTGGCCACGGTGGCGAGACGTACAAACTTGATGGCGACGGTGGTCGAGTTGAGAAGGTTGGTGCCTGGTGCGGGGTGTGTGAGGAGGGTCGAGGTGAGCAGAGGAATGAGGAGGGCACCTTCGAAGATGACACCGAAAGAGCCTTCGCCGATTTTCTTTCCTACGCGGTAGTGTACGCCGACGACGTTGTTCGTTCCTGAAGGATGGTAAGCCATATTGGAGGAGGAGTCGCTCGCTCGCGCTGGCAGGTTTGGCAAAGCCTGCGCAGAGGGTGAACAAGGGAACTCTCGGTCAAAACCGAACTAATACGCGCTCATTATAATTTTATTATTCATCTCCTCCTCCATCCATCTCCTGCAGCGCCTTTCACCTCAAAATCTTCCCACCGTGGCCACCGCAGCTTCCACCAGTACAGCGTTATCATTCCCGGAAACGTCGCAATGTTCCTCGTCCCTTTCCTGTCGTCCCCGCGGTAGTACGAAAAACAACTCAGGAAAACCGTGTTTTCCATCCGTTTCCGAATCCACGCATTATATCCTCTCGTCGCCTCCTCCTTCACCTTGAGCGCCTTGATTTCGCCAGCAATAATGGGCTGGATCAGTTTCAGGATATAATCGACCTACACGTGCCGTGACTCCACGTCAACAACACCTTCCTTCAATGGTAGTCGCACACACCTGCACCTCGATCGAGAAAATTAGTGATACATGTCCCGATGCAGAATTCGGACCTAGTCTTATCAGTCCTTCACCTTTTTTCCGTCGTCGGCTTACTCACCAACAATCGTAAACGCATTGGGAAACCCCGGGAAGACGGTTCCGCAATATCCAGCCGCTCCACCCTCGGACTCAAAGTACTGGTCGAGCGTAAGACCGTTGAGCCCCCGGAAGGACACGTCCCTATCTACCTGTATGGCCCCCATTCAGATTCAGCTGCATCGGTGATCTGCATCATATGGAACACTTGCCAAGTAAAAACCCGTTCCAAATATAATCACGTCCAACGGTATCTTTTCTCCGTCTGGGAGTACAATACCGTCTTCCACAATTCCTTGGATTGTATCCCACTTGAGCTGGACGTTGGGCCGGTGTAGAGCACTGAGGTAACCAGGGTCCGCGATAATCCTCTTACATCCTGGTGCTGCAAGTTTCGTCGTGGGTGCATCAAAGCGCTCGAAAACATCTAAACATACGATAGTCAGGGATCATCCTGTCAACGATCTCCGCCGGCGCGGTGTCCTTCAAATATTTGATCATGAACTATGCTGCCATCAATAATAAAACTTGAGCTAAGAGTACGATTACCTTCTGCGCGATTTTGCTAAATGGGAGGTTGTCCCTGTAAAGCAACCAAGCAAGGTCCGACTAGGAGTTTTCTCGGGTGAGGCACTTGGTTAGACTTGCTGCGTAGGACGCACGCTGATCATAATCGACGCGCGATATGCTCGCATGAGCAGCGGGATTCGAGCAAATGCCCACTTGATCCATTCAGAATATTTGTATTGGTTCTGCCCAGATAATCAGTCGTGGCACATGGTGAACCGTGCGGCTGTACTGACTCGCGGCACAAACCACTGTGCAGATCGGCAAAAGTTGATCACTTCCGTCGTCTTCTCTTCAGAGATGATGGGCAAGAATTGTGCCCTGCACACCACGCCGTGTGCGCACGTCAGATTCAAGAATCTCAGCAGAATAATAAATCACCGTACACAGAACACCCATTTCCAATGACGCCGACACGCTTATTCTTTAGATCGACATCGTGCCTCCAGTGGAAAGAGTGCCAGAGAGGACCTCTGAACTTCTCAACGCCGGCTATATTCCTCGGGAATAAAGGTGACGTAAACGCGCCTACAGCTGAGATGACTATTTCAGCCTCGGCATGTGTGGTCAGACCAGTCGCCGTGTTCACAAGTGTCAGCTTGTGCACGTTGGCGTTCTGGTCCCACTCAACGAGGTTGACTTGTGTGTTGAATATCGTGTGGGAGGAAATGTCGTGCTTAAGAAACAGGTTCTCCCAGTA
>JBBPSU010000530.1:0-11464 GCA_038093755.1 Tylopilus microsporus | reverse complement strand
ACGATGATATTGTCGGAACAACTCCCGAAGAGTCTACCGGAACTACTAAGAACACATCGCCTTGGCTCGGACAGCGGAAGCCCGTAGGTATCAAGTTGCTACCAACTAGAGCTGGACTTCGATGAAGTGAGCGGCCCGGGTCCGCATCAGTGAGAGAGATGTGACTGTTTGCACACCCTAAGGGTGGATCACGACAACACTTTGTACATAGTACAGTAACAAGAAACCTACTACGCCAAGGAGTTCAGGTTTGTTCATTTTCCCCGCCTAGCATGACTCTCGGACTAAGTCTCGGATCAGGGAAGATGCTCTACTTTATCATCGTTGCTTCCGTCGGAGTCATCTCCTCATATGTGGTACGACTTTTCGTCCGCCATCTCATCTGAGTCGTCTCTGCCAGCAAGTCGGCGTCTTCAAGTTCGCATCAAGCGCCTCCCTTGCACCTCGTTTTCGCAGGTCGCACTCGGCGCCCCCCATGGCACATCCACCGGTCTTCAACCGCAAAGACGCCACCCTATATCAGCCCCGCCAGCTCGCTGGCCCTCTCTCTCGTATCGATGGCGACTCGACGAACGTCGCATCGGTACTCATTACGGTGCGTCCCAGGTCTTCCTTCAAGTTGCCCATGAGTCATTTACTTATTTGCAATACGGGCCACTCACCTTCACCTGACTCAGGTTGCAAAATTCCTGTCTTCTGTGGCAACTGTGTGTGCGATGGCCACCTACCGCGCTAAACGTAAGGTCAAAGATTACTTCAACGGCGGAAAAGAGTACAGGCCATGCTGCTGGAGCGAGGACACCACGATGGTCCAGACCGTCACGCAGAAAAAATTGGGAGGGGAGCTCGAGCGACCCGGACCTCCGAACGTATACTAACAAGCGGGGGGACCCGCAGTTGCTGTGCAAAGACATGTTGAGGCTCAGCGCTCAGCGCTCATCGTGGAAGACAACTCCGAAGCATAACGGGACGGTCGGAAAATGGAAGGTCCGTTGGTCCATGGCTTGGCAATCACGTTCGCAAGTCTAACTCAATTGTTTCATGCCGATGGGCGCATCAGTCTTCAGTGGGCAGTGTGGAGCAGCAAGACGACATGCTTGGCAATCCTCACAGAACCAGGATGATGATAACGCTTCAACTACTAGTAGTGTCATTCTCGCCACCACGCGTCAGTGTTATACATAGCCCAGCCTGAGCACATCGCTAGCGCATTAAAAAGACTCATGGATTCGGCGGGTATCGCGGCGCTGCCGTTAACGAACCAGCGGTGCCCAGTCAGTGGATATGTTGTTTATTCCTCATGCGTTCCGCAGCCACAAACACGTTACGGCATGATTTCTTCTGTAGGTCTTCAAGTTACCGTACTCATCAGATTCTGTTTTGGTAATCTTAGAGAAGGTCGGGCCATGTCTTCAGGCTTATGATAGGTACCCCTCCACCCGCGTCTCAGGCTGTTCTCTTGGAAGTTGCGGCAAGATGACAGTAGCCCATGCTGCACTGGCAGCGCTTCCACCCTTGGGCAAAACGTTCTTGATCGGAATATGGATCGAGACAGTCTTGTATGGTATGTCTACCATTGTCTTTCTATCTGTGCCTCTTTGTGATCCTAAAACTCGCTTGCACTGGCCCACTCGTAGGTGTAAAGTAAGTTGAGAGGTCACGATGGATGCTCGAATGATACCAATTAACTTGAAGCTGTGCCATGTACGCCCTCTGCATGTACATTCTCTTATGTGATCGGAAGGCCTTTGGTCGCCGTCGGTGGGTTCGAGTCTGTCCGGCTGGTCTGCGCATCAGTGTTCAAGTTGACATATGACAGGTTACTCCCGGTGATGACTACCATACTCTTTGTTCTCTCCACCGCCCATATCGGGGCATCTCTACGACAATTACTTGACGCGTTCTTCTATGCTCCATCTGATATACCCAACTACTCTACGATAGATTGGCTTAACTTCGCCCTCGTGCCTCGTGGTGTGAAGGGAATCTTATGTGGCACGCTGGTGTGTAACTTTCTATCTCCTATGTATTGAAGTTACGCTCAGGGGTGCCAAAAAGATCCTTTCCAAGGACTTTATTCAAGTAAGCGCCCAAACATACCTACGTGATGCTGTGTGCTGAGGCGCAACTGAGATTTGGCGGCTTTATGTCGTTTTCATGTACGACTGGAGGATCATTGTATTGCCAGTAGGCAACATCATCATCTATGGTGAAATTTTTGACTGAGATTGTCCCATAGATCATGTTATTGGCTGGTTGTGTGGGTTCGTAAAAGCACTCTGCATGATGCGCTCTTCTCCGACGCCCATGGTTTGACAGGCTCTGCTTATGCAGCGTCGGTTGTACCCCTGCTGCCCGGTCACAGTGGTTCGGCAATAAATCCCCTCATTATATCGACATCCTCACTGGCAGCCACTCTTGACGTGCTTGTGACGGCCGGTATTGTAACGCGTCTTTGGAGGACATGTCGAAAAATCGCTTCATTGACAGGTATTCCAACTAATCAATACGCACACACAATGTACATCGTCATCGAATCGGGTACCATCAGCGCGGCATTCAGTACGGCTATCGTGGTACTGTTTGCATCAGGTAGCCATGTTGCGCCGACCATTCTTGATCTTGTTGCTCAGGTTGATGTAAGTGTTGGGCTACGCCTTCTGTCTACGCTGTCTAAGTTGCTTTGTTTACAAGGCTTTGGTGTCACTGTTGATCATTGTTCAAGTTGGAAAGACTGAACGGTATTCTCCTGCAGAAGCTGATCTCACTACATTGTTGTCATGAAAGTTCGTGCTTCTTGGCTTTGTGTCATATAAAAAACACCGCTGGAGCCAGAAAGACAGCTTCCTGCGGCCCTTGGTCAAGCTCCGTGTACCACTTGAGGGTGAACACCTGAGGAAGCTTCGATGGTGGCAGAGATTCTGCGTCAGTTGAACGCTGAAGTATTTGTTCAGCGACGTCTCCTCCGGGACTCGAAGCTATCCGTCGCAACGCGTCTATAACTGCAAGTGCGCCAACAGAGTGGGGAGCAGCGCACCGAATGGTTGTTTCAGCCGAACGGCGAGCCGCAATACGTGCATTATATCATCAAATAGAGGCGCACCGCCTCGAGGAGAGGGGTAATCCACGGGCGCTGTGCGAGCAGAGAGCCTGTTGGTACAGATAGGCTGTCTCGAGTCTAGACATCGACACCTCCAAGTATCGGCGACGTTGCACGATAAACAACAATGTCCGACTTGGCGCCTCGTTCAGTGAGGCGGTTTAGGTTGTCGAGAGTAAAAACGATACGCGGGAGTCGGTGTCGACCAGTAAAGAGCGAGAGCAGGGGAAGGTTTATAAAACCGCCCGCACATCGTTAGGGCTGGCGGGATGTCCAGCAGGGACGCGAGCAAAGCCCTCACCACTGGTAAGCCATCGGTTTCAGACGACTTGGTCAGTGCTAGAATATGCGATGGAACGAGGCTATCGTAGACGGTGAGATCGGAAGGGAGATAGCTGTGGTGACTTACCGGGGCGCTAGTCCAGCGAGAAGAGTGACATTTTCCGAGTATGCTCGAGAAGGCGACCCACTGCCTGATTTCCCTCGTCATTGATGACTGGGAGTGCAGCATTGAATATTCCAAGCAGGGAGTACGCCATATCTTCTGGACGGGTGGTTTGACGATTGGAAGCTAAGAGAAGCTTCTCGCGAGCCCTGCTCAACTCAGGCTGAAGAGTTACCAGCTCTTGGGCACCAAGTTCATGACCTGAAGTTCCAGCTCAGAAATTATGAAGGCTGGCGACGCTTTGTGGTTGAATATGTTGGCTCACAAGTATTCCGGATACTCTTCGATAATCAACTTGAACTTCCTGCGTCTCCGACATCATGCCGGGAAGGTGGATGACGGTGAGCGAAGACCCACGTACCACTGAGCGCGGTACTTTCCGAGTTCCGTCTTCCCACTGCGTGGGACTCGGACTCGGAGCGAGTGTCTGTCGAGAATCTCCCTTCAGTCGTGTTTCAAGAGCGACCAGACGGCCAGTGAAGCTTTGAAGCTTCAGCGCTTAGCCTCGGTGGTTGGACGTGTCATCCACAGATGTAATACTTCTGTCTAGTTCCCTCCCGTCAGACGAAAACGTCCTACCACTAGGGGACGTCCGAAGTCGTGCTCTCTATAGACTTAGATTAAAATAACTACTAGTATACAGGGGCGTACCCGAGTTCCACATCTACTGTACGTCTATAGTACGGATGCCGTCCATAAATTCTCCCAACGATGTCTCCTCCCGAACCTGCACCATGATCAAGCTGTCTGTCGCCACACGCTCGTACTGCGTACGCCCCAATGGTGCAAGCAGCAGAGCACCAAACGGCTGCTTCAACCGAACGACGAGCCGCAGCGCACGCATCGCCTCGTCAAATAAAGGTTCACCTCGCACGAAGTCCCCGTCAAGGAGGGGACTGATCCAGGGATGAATCAGGAGTGCGCCCTTCAAGTTCATCCCTGACAAGTCGTCTCGAGTTGCAATGTCGACATCACCCAGCATGGGCGACGTCCCACGATACACAGGCAAATCCGATTCGGCATTCGCATCAACAAGAGGGATAAGAGCGGCGAGAGGGAAAACAATGCCGGGAAGTCGTAAGCGACCGGCAACAAGCGTGAGTGGGGGGAGGTCATAGAGGTGTCTGTACAGCGGTGTAAGCAAGGAGAGGTCGGGTAACGATGCACGCAATGTCATGACCAAGCCGTCAATCTTGCTGGTCTCGATGGATGCTGGAACATGTGGGGGCACAATGTTGTCGTAGACAGTGAGCTCGGCAGGGAGATAACTGTGGTGGCTTCCCGGACTGCCTGTCCATGCGAGCAGCGTGACGTTGTCCGACTTTGTCAAGATGTGCTCCAAGAGACGACCGACGGCCTGATTGCCCTCGCCATAGATGACCGGGAGCGCAACATTGAAGATACCGAATAAAGAATAGGCCATGTCTTCTTCGCGGGTCGTTTGACGCCCCGATGCGAGATAGAGCTTCTCGCGTGCCCTATCCAGCCCCGGTCGAAGTGTGTCCAACTCCTCCTTTGCAAAGTTCGTAGCCCGTTCCATCTCCGAAAGGATGACGGGCGACTCTTTGTGATTGAACATTTGCAATCCAAGGTAAGGCTTCCAGTCCTCAGTGTAAAACTGGACAACTTCAGACGCAAGATATTCTTGGTATGTCCATCCGCGCGTGTTCCAGATGCTCCGCAAGAGACAACCAATCTCCTGCGACTCTGAAAAGACGCCAAGAAGGTGGACGATGGTGAGGGATGAGCCGCGATACCACTTGAACATGGCAACGAGTGATTCATGCAAGACGCCCTTGTCGAGCTGGTTTACGCAACAAGTATCGCTCCAGGCCCACTTGAACCGGAGAGTTTGCACCACCTTGCAAAAATTTTGAAGCTTTTTGAAGGCAGGTGAAGACGGGAGGTCGTAAATCGAGTTGTTTTCGACCACCTGGAATGTCGGCTCATGGAGCTGCCACTTGTGCGAAAACATAACGTAGCTGTAGAAACTCTTCACCTCTTTGCGGATTCGTTCTCGGTCAAGCTGAGTAGTTCGAGTCATCGAGGACCGCAGTTCATTGTATACTGGGAGTTGCTCGAATGCAGCTGCCTGCTGCACTTTGTCATGGAGAAGACCGGTATCGGTGTCGATGAGCACACGTGGCAAATGGCGGATAGTTTGCTCCACCGCGTTTTGTACCTCAGATGTCACATCGACATACTCATGACGAAGTTCTGCACAGAGCTAATCAATATTATGTATTAGTCAGTGCAACCTTTGGAAGACTTGCCACGAAGGCCTGGATCAGGTGAATGTTCGAGCTTTGAAAGCATTATTCTGAATGCTTCGTATGCTTCGCTGTAATGGGTCATGCCGTGTAACGCAGCGTGCTTCCCTTCGTACCCTATATAAGACGAAGGGTCGAGTTCAATGAGCTGAAATCATGGGTCAGCGTTGCCTTCTTGGAGTCTTGGACGACGTATGAACCTCGTTGCTTTTCTTGAGGAGAATGTTATTAAAGTTCGTCGGATTGAGCATCAGTGCAGTCGAATAGTATGCGATGGCTTCATCGCGTTCATTGGCATCCCTTGCGATGTCACCGAGCTTCTCTAGCTTGCCGGCCAAATGCACGCGAAAGTCTAGGGAGGTCCTTTAATGGACCACTGCTCCGTGCCGTGGGTACCAGGTCTTACCATGTTCCCATTGCATGCGCTCATCGTCGTCCTCCAGTACATCCTGCGCCTGTTGGAAACACTCGACTGCCTCCATAAGCCGACCATCATTCTCCAAAATGCTGCAGATAGTGCGGTATACTGTGAACCTCGGTACCTTGAACTGAACCAAAATAGGAATAGGTCACCGTCCCACATGCAACCGATCATAAAGAACATACCTTGGACGCCGCGTTCAACGCTTCTTCACCTGGGCTCCAAACAAGTATCTTCCTGGCCCATTTAGTTAGGATCGGTGCTGAGAAACGGAGTGACAGTGCAGCAGAGTAGGCTGAGAGTGCTTCGTCCTGCTTGTCGGCATTCGATGCCTTATCTCCAACCCTCTCAAGTACAGCGACGCAGCGGTGCGTAAACTCTAACGACAAAGATTAATATGAAATGTTGACTCGCGACATCAAAACTTGCCCTGCAGCCAATCGGTGACCGACATGTTGGCTCTTACATCGTCGGACAACGTATTCTCCAGCTTGAGAAGAGAACGTGCAGCATCGTACACGCGACCTCGAGAATAGAGGGACTCGCATTTGAACCTCTGTTCGTGCGCGTAGTTGATCCGGATGAATAGATCGGCTTTCTCCTGGGCCCGAGTAAGCTGGACGCGCAGGTCCTGGATGGTTTGTTCGAGAGATGCTATTCTTTTTCCTGAAAATAAGCTTGTGAGTGAAATACAACTAATGAAGCTTGATGGACGCACTGGAGTGCTCGTCCAGTGCCCGAAGCGAGTTGATGCATTCGTGGAAATTAACTTCCTGATTGACCATCCCGTCGGGGAGCCGGAGATGTTGTTGCACATTTCCAGAGGGGTTCGTTCCTAGTTCGTCTGGATAACGAAACATAGTGAGAGGAGGGCAAGTGAAAAGAGTGAATGAGCAGACCTCGGATGGTTTCATGGGTTACCGCTCCAAGTGATCTTATAAGCGCACAAAGGCTATCCTTTTGTTGCTTGGCTGTGTGGTGAGAGTCGGCGAGTTCGTTGCGAAGTACCCAGACAGTTTTGCGCAGAGAGGTAATGGGATCAGCTTGGAGAAGGGTGACACAGGATGCGGTAACGGTGACAGAGTTGCTTCCACAGACGACAAGGTCGTTCATGTTTGAGATTGCCATGGACCGAATAGGACGATCGTACTGGGCGACAGCCCCGATTTGCTGGCCAGTGGTGGTGCTCCAGTACGAGACCGATGAACCCGCCGCGACTACGATCAACGCGCCACTCCTTTCCAGAGTGATGCACTTGGCATCGTCGCTATCGTGGACGCGCCATATTGAGAGGGTGGACCTGTTGGATGGGTCGAGACAGTGAATGTTGCCGTTTCTAGATAGAGCGAAGAGTTGCTTTCCATCTATCGACCAGGTAAGAAATCGGTTATGATATGGATAGACTTTGACTGGAACGTTGAAGACGAGGTCTCCATTCTGAATGTTGTGGACGCGAACAGAGTCAAGCCACGTCGCAGTCGCAAGGAAGCGTCCGTCGGGTGAGAATTTCGCAGCGACCACATAGTTGTCGTGTTTCAACTCGAGGAGTCGTCTGCCGGTCGAGCGTGACCAGACGCAGGCAGTCTTGTCACCCGATCCCGTCGCGATTCTCGTCCCATCGAATGAGATGTCGACTGCATACACCCATTCCGAGTGTCCCTCGAACTCGGTCACCTTTGTGCCGTTTGCCGTGTTCCAAACGGTCACCGTACCATTTGCCGTCCCGCTGACGATCCACTGTCCATCTCCTGACACCGCAAGGTCGAGAATGCCACTGGCTCGGTGCCGTCGTGAATGCGCCACTTTCGAATCTTTCCTTTGTCGTCACCGCCCACGACATACTCTCCATCAGCGAGGACCACGACTACACGGACTGCTCCACAATAGATCTTGATCCGTTTTATTCCCTTTATCGTGAAGCGGAACCAGTCTTTCCAATCAGCACGTCGAAATTGGATTTCAATCACCTTGTCTACATCATATTCGACCGTCTGTGTTTCTGCTTGCTGGCCGTTTCGTGAGGAAGGTCGGTAATTATCATTATCTGTTTCTGCAGTGAGCATCGTCCGATCGATTGACTTGTCCATTCACTCACTTTGCTGTTGCAGACCTGTCCTCGAAGACATACTCGCCAGAGGTAATGAAAGTAGGCCGCGCCAGGCGAGCTGGGCCGTAGTACTAGTAGCTGCTGTACATAATCATCGAGTCGTAATCAACTCGCACGCAAAATCCTCTCGTGCCCGCCAGTGGGCGCTTTTTTAGGATCCAAATGAATGTAACCCTCGACCCTACAGTCATCAATCTGATCAACCGCAATTTGCACTTCACTAAGCTCATTGCTAAATCACTCTGGTGTTATCGGTCGCATACAAACGCCTTTTGCACCACGTAGATCTGAGGATCATCATCATTCCATGTACGCGCTCGTGTTCTTGTCAACGTTGTTTGGTCGATTTACTTGTCCATTCGCTCACTTTTCTATCGCAGACCAGTCCTTGAACACATGATGTAAGATCGATGAAAGTAGGCTGTGTGGTCATCTTGAACGCCGGTTTGAGCCTGCAGTGCTGCCTGCCTGCACCCACATGTCCGAGCCTCTGGCGCTTCTCTTGACCCACCCTCGACCCGACCACCACGATGTTAGTTGCACTCTAAACAGTTGCTTCAGTGAGCTCGTCGCTAAATATTAAATCCTTGTCCGCATAGATACATGCCCAGTGGTCACTAGTCTTTAACCATGGCTTCGGTCGGTCGGACGTAGGAGAGAGGGGAGCAAGGGCCTGGGGTGAGGACGGGGCGAGGATTGGGCGAAAGCACTTCCCGGCCCGGACGAATGCTCAAGCCCGTCCGGAGGCGCTGTGGGGTGCGGGGCTGGCGGGACTCAGACCGTAGTCGCGTAGCAGATATTCGAGGAGTAATGCGCAATTTCGCTTGAGGCCCGATAGACAGATGGTTGCGAAATGCCTCATATTTGGCTTGAGGCAAGGTGTGATGCGTGCGTGCGCCAGTGACACAGAACTGGACGTGACACTTGTGACGCGTGACGGAGGAGCTGTCACAGAACATATGTGCATCATGATATTCAGGTTGTAAAGAACAAGGCGACCATGCGAATTACTTAGCCAGGGACACTACGTAGTACTCGTCAGAGGGCCAATCCGGACCAATCCACATCTACTGTATATCTATCGTGCTGATACCGTCCATCAAATCATTCGATTGACTTGTCCATTCACTCACTTTGCTGTCGCAGACCTGTCCTTGAAGACATGATGCAAGATCGCTGACAGTAGGCTGTGTGGTCGTCTTGAACGCCGGGTGAGCCAGAGTGCTGCCTGCTTGCACCCATGTGTCTCCTTATCACGCAGAGTGACATCGTGCCCTGGGCGCTTCTCTTGATCCACGTAAATGCAACCCTCGACCATCGTCATACTATTTGCACTCCAAACTGTTGCATCAGTGAGCTCGTAGCTAAATCCTTGGCCACATAGATACATGTCCAAACACGCCTTTACGTTCGGTCCGCGACACCTGCGCCATGTAGGCGAGGATGGTTGTATTTGTATTCACCTGGCTTATCGTCCTTCGAAGGGCTAGACATCGATTTCCAGACTCGGAGCGACCGCTGGCAGACGCAGGCAGTCTTTTCCGAGTCATGTGATCCCGTTGAGATGCGAACACGTCCGGTGACCGTCTAGCTCGACACTGTCATGTCCCCAACGTTACTCCCTACCTCCATTGGCGTTCCCACCTCCATACCGCCTGTACGCGCCACTTTCGAATCTTCCCCTCCCTGCTACCGCTTACAAAATACCCCCGTCAACATCAAGTCATTTTGCTCGACTCCTGCCAGTGGCTCATCGTTTGGAATCGCACTCACCTTGTCTGTGTTATTTTCGCCCGTCGGCGCTTTGTTTTGATCGGACTCTCGTGCTCGTGAGGCAGATCGGCTCCTCCCCCTTGAATACCCTCAAGTTGTCGTCAGCATCGTCTGACTGATTGCCTTATGCTTTACTCACCTCACTTTGGCCACAAACAGATTATATTATTTTCAACATATTCAGCTATGTAACCGACAGCTGCAAAAAAGGACGCGTAGTCGTTGGAGTGGTCTTCGAGCTGAGCGCGGCGGGTTGGTTTTCCCGGGCCGTAGTCAGGCCGGAGTTCTAGGAAGCTCATGAAATTACTAGTAGGCACAGCCGTGAGCGCTGAGCGCCGAACTTCGAGAACATTCGAGACTTCATGATGTACTGTCGCCTTCGGCGGGGAAACAGCATCCATGCACGTCTAATCATTCAGCTTTCAAACATCCGGACCGCATACTAGTGTCCGTACCGACGACGCAACTTGAAACTGTCTGCATAATGATGTCTATCCAAGTGCCGGATGTAAGTGCCAAAGTCATGTAGCACGACAACTTGAATAACCGATTAGTGTCGCTGACCCCCATATATCCTGTCATCGCTCTCTGACTCTAATCACTAGTCGTCAACGGGGGCGAGTATCGTATGCCTATCCGAGCGAGTGGAGTCTAGCATAATCTTAAGAGGTTCGTACCATAAGAAAACCTCTCCGAAGGAACAAACGGATCAGGTCTGTGACGAACCCGGGAGCGGGAGAGAAATAGTTCTAGATAGCCTAGCTTTGCTAGCAACCGAGGATATAGAGTATTTGGAGATCCGAGAAGAGACTCTAGCCAGACCAGTATTACTAGTACTTCCTGTTTTGGTACCATCATGGCTGCCGAGTTCGGTCGCTGCTCGTTTCCTTTACTCTACGAGTCTTGCACTGGACGGTGGTCACCCAGAGGTCCTTCGCTTGCTAGCATCGCTTTCTAGCCTGGAGTAGTCACTTCAAATTCATCGTCTAGCTGTGTCATCCTCGGTCGCTCCTACAATATCCGAGTTATCCGGAGCCGCACCACTGACTTCCTCCTCGTCAGGCTTTCTTGTTCTATGGACTCACAGCTCTCCGACCCCTCCATGCTAAATCAAAATATCCCCACCATTGCTGTGCATACAATGTGTGGGACTGACCATCGGTAGGGTCCATTTGCCGTCTTCCCACATGTTAGTCCTCATGCTGACCGCGTGATCACAGCGCAGCGTCAATCTTCGGTACCTGATGAATGAGCCCGTTGCCTGGCAATGTGCCCAGAATGATAACAACATGACAACACTTGCCAAATGCTAAGGTAGCACTGCAAGCGTTGTTACACGACACTCATT
>JBBPSU010000527.1:0-11492 GCA_038093755.1 Tylopilus microsporus | reverse complement strand
CCGGCGGACATAGTCCATTCGGCAGCCCAAGTCCGTGTTAGAACAAAGACGAGGACGTTAAGCATGATCCATAAAGGACTCAGCCCTCCTGGTACGTTGAGCATGAAAGCAGGAAAAGGCATCGTAAGAACGTATGACTTATAGATCCTTAGCAATCAGGGCTCATAACCTATTGAAACTGGACTATGGAATGTCCTTGTTCCAACAGCAGCAGCACAGGATAATCAGTGGGAAGTACTCACTGATAGAACATATAGAGGCAGAGAGGAGTAGCTGTGGTAAGACAATCTGACTTGTAGGAGTGCAAGAGCGACTTAAGATTGTGGGACTGAGTCCCTCTCTTATATACTACAGGGTATGTTTGTATCTATTATGTACTATTACCCAGTATAGAGTATCCATGGAACACCATGGAACGTCACAGAATGATTTATCATCATATGATGTCATGTGCAGCATGTGCTGACTGATCATCTTATCATATGAGTCATCATCATCATGTCATCTGATAGATAAGAGTCTAGACCTATGTCGTCATAGATAAGACGTTCTAGAGTCTAGACCTGCTTAGTCATCATGGATTTCAACAAGGGCTATAACCAAACTCACATTTCATTTTAGGTAGCGGGACGGTCCTACTAGGCTAGCCTGACTCCTAGAGGCTTACTGACTTCGTTGAGATTACCGTGCGCGCAACTCACCAATTGTACCTTGAACAGTATTCCACAATGGAGTTCCAACTCTGACACTAACTGTCAAGCCTGCAGACCAAAGAGAGAAATTTTTCGCCACATGACTCATGATTACAGCGCCACTATCGCACACACTGCCATTATCGCTTTACCCCCGAACACCTTTGCTATTTTCAACTGTGAGTACAAGTATTCCCGTAATTTCTTTGGCCTCCAAAGTTACCATATCAGTCATTATCTAGATTCCAGAACTCCAGAACTCCAGCTAGACCACATTACGTCTTGAAAACAAAGCTATTATATTTATAGTAAGTTAGCACCTTTCGTTGCTTGAAAGTTGATTCTGCACGGAGTTTCAAACAATCCGAATGAAACAGTGGGACGCCAGGATCCGAACGGCGACCAAACAGAGTTGGTAGCTGGGGTATGATTTCCTTTATAAAAATGCGGTCGTTTGATCATTCCCAGGACCATACTGGCAGAGCGCACATGTTTATTTGTGGACTGTGAGTGTCACCGTCACAGGCGTCATGGTTGACAATGCAAGTTGTCTCTAGCTCTCCTGAGGTAGGTTCTCTCTATCTAAGTCCTGGCTAACAGCGCTGCCAGCATTGATGAACGGACTCTCAACCTGTCAATCTGGAACTAGTCGTTGTGGCAGCCGAGGGGACGGATCTATCTCATTAAGCCTGAGTGGGGCAGTTTCAGATATAGCCTTCAAAAGGCAACGAAGAAAGGTCAGTTCTGATGAGGCTCCACGTTTGAAAATTCTCTCACCATGCTCCTCGGTTTGCCGTTGCAGTCCTCATCAGGGCCCATGTGCTCAGTGGACTCTCACTATACTATGCCCCCCACTGGCAAGACCTTTTCGCCGCCACCCACTTTGTCGCATCGAAAACGTATAATCGCCAGTCCCTCTTCGTGCATGGATGTGCCCCTCCGTTCTAATGGTGCCCTAAGCGACATCATACACTCTAAACCCGCCAATCCGGAGTACCTCAAAGGGAATATCGTGCCATCTGGCTGTGCTCGCCACGCTGCTTCACGACCAAGACTATCAGGTGAGTACTAATACTTGTGATTCAGCCTCAGGCGTAACGTGAGCCTCTTGATTAGGGTCATTCAAGGAACTACTTAGAAGTTTAGAATTCTTGAGTGATGAGGGGTCTACTCAGGCAAGGAGTGAAGAAGTATAGCAAGCATATCATGGCTGACGTCCAACAGGTATACGAGGATGTTTGTGCTGAGGACTTTGAAGCGTTCAATCACGCCACGGAAGTATGGTATCTTCCCCTGAGGAAACCGAAGTAAGTAATTGAATCGACGTTCTCACAGGTATCTCGCTTAAATGCCTTGAGGTTATCTTACAACCCTCTGGTGGGCAGTCTCATCATTGAGATGCCATCGTCCACACATGAATTTATCCTCACTGAGCTCCGCAAACCTGTTCTGCTCGCACTGGAGCAACTCCCCCTCAATCACCGTGCGATTCGTCCCTCCATAGAAGGAAATCTTACCATACACTCAGGACGTACTGGATTCGTCACAACTCCCGATTCCTCCCTGATCGTATCAACCACTCAGGATGGGAAGCTCCACCTCCTCGGCGTCGTCGAGGCCGTGTTCACTCAAGATCAGGATGTCCTGTTATCAAAGCTCAGGGAGGAGATCAATGGATGGCCCGAGATCATCTTTGCGATGATGCTCGTCATTCACGAGGATCAAGACTATCGCTCCCCAAGGGAGGGGAGCACAGCTTGGGAATTCTTTTCTCGACAGCAAGATCGCTTACCATCCGATCCTTTCCTCGCCCTCCGTCATTCCGATTCCGCTGATGAACCCGAGCTAAGTGACTCCGATTTTGACGAAGACCGGCCGCTAGTGCTGAAACCGATCATCGTCGCTGGACACACGTGGTGCCATGTCAACAACGTCGAGTGCTACGTATGGATCAAGAAGGATGGTGACGAGAAGCTCAATCTTGATGATGGGAAGGTTGTGGGCGTCAGTAACTTTTTGTCGAACCTTGTGAGCCATCCTATCTGACCATATCGTCTAGTCCTTGTATCCAAGGATTGCGATGGAAGGTGTCGAGTTGACGATGAAAGCTGGACTCTCTGCGGTGAAGAATGAAATTGCTCGGATTCTTAAAGCGCTTCGCCCGAACTCCAACACACGCAGACTCGAGGAAGCCGAACTCGTGCTGAACTTCAATTGGGCAAATGTTCAAGCAGCGTTGTATCACACCAGTCTGGTAACTGCCATGAGCCGTTATCAATCGTGGTTTAACGAGAAGTTCCGCGGAGTCAAACGTCCTCGTCCAGATGACGAAGAATATCAACCCTCGTCATCAGGGAGTGACACCCGTAGCTCCTCTGACCGACCCTCTGAGCTTTCTGGTTGCCTCAACACCCACAAAGCAACTCTTGGCGTCACGACTCGTGCGGCAGCCACACGTCAGTGGTTAAACAACACGAATCCCTAGACATGAAGTATGTCGATAGTCTAAAGTCTTGACTCCCCTTTCTAATCTTTCTTATTAAGCAATATTTTCATCGTGTTACGCTAAGATGTCACTTTTCGATCGATGTGTCCAAGTCGAGTACCCAGTTGTCATCCGAAGTTGAAATACATCATGTTCGTTGTGTATTATTAGTAGCATCGTGCACCCATATTACCGCCGTCCAGCGAGTCACACCAACAAGGGTTACCCGCACACGATGGATGGCAATCGATTTTGCCATCCCGCTGATCACCTTGAACGTCAAGCTTCTCGCTGAAGTTCTGGTTTGCAAGTTACCACTTGACGTCTCCGACATTGACTCCAAGAGCTCGTACCTTATGCACATGTTCCAACAATTGACAAATTCTGACATTGCCGGATTTGGATGAGAGCACATGAGAACTGCGAGTTGGGATTGGTCACTTATGTCAGGATGTGTCAGGCGACAATGGCCTTCACACTCTCATACACACTGTGACTTGTCTGCTTTATGAGAACGCAATATCATCTTTTTTCCAGCACGTAGCCTCGTCACGACTCGTCGGTTCGAGACCCAAGGTAAATTTCCCACACTCCTGGATTAGTCAAGCGCGCACTGGCACAAAGTCAACTCTAACTTGTACGTTCACCATCACCATCACTGGCAATACACAACGACTCATGCCCCCCACTAGCAGTCCGTCACGCCACTTTTGCTCCCCATGGTTCTCTCCATCAACACCTCTTCGAAAGTGAATCTGAAAAGGTGATTAGTGTTTTACCCCTAACCCTGGACCACGCGTTGGACCCAGCCAGCGACAAGGATGAGGACGAGGACGGCATGTGCATTGCCACGCAGCCCACCCAGCGATGACAACGACGACGCGTGCCACATGTAACGACCTAGACTTAGAGTCGTAACGCTCGAGGGCAAGACAACGATAGACCAGTGTTCAAGGCTTTCAAGACTTATTGTCAAGTCCGAAGCGAGTAGATGAGAGTAAGAGCGGTATCCTTAATTCGCACTCAAGCCTAAGGCGAGGATTGAACAAGTGGATAAGACTGTCGCTGTAGGTACTTTACACGGGTTTAAATACTGGAGAGAAATGCGCACAGACCGAGCTATGAACTACTACGTATGGACGAGCTATGCTACGTACACAGCCATGCACAGTCGAGGCTGTACGAATAAGAAAGTGGAGTCATATGATGAGCGAATGGAAAAAGAGAAGGAAATCATACGATACGTTAGCCAATGAAGGGAGAATGAAGGATGAAATCGTAACATTACCCCCCTCTTAGATCGAGTCGTCCCGACGAGACCCGATAAGCCTATCCAATCCGTTTCCGGGTATGGATCGCCGTGGAAGACGACTCGGCTTACCAGTTACCCCACTGCCCCTGATTCTGTCCATTGGCTGGCACGTCGTTAGAGATATCCCATTGGTCGTTCTCCCAGTCGGCAGAGGGGCGCTTTATCAGTTTACCCCACCTTTGTTGGACACCGATGGCGTTCCATTCGGCTGATACGATGGTGGAGAAGGTGAAGATATGGAATGGTCCGAGTGAGAGGGAGATGACGATGGGTGTGTTCTGTCGAGCGGCTTCTTGGACGACGGAGGAGGCACGGTCGAGGACGGCGTGGGAGATGACATAAAGGAGAAAGGCGAAGAAGGCGGAGGTGGCACACAGGAAGAATATGATGAGAGACATGGTTGAAGGCTGAGGATGCTGGGGAAGTTGAGGGTGTAATCGGAATTTATATACTCCCTTCGAAATCGAGCCTCGTGGCGTTGAAACGTGTCATTGTATCTATTGAGTAATCGCGGAAAAGGGAATGGAATTCGGTGGTAGACAATTCTCGGATTTTCCTGGGAGAGGACAGATTCTTTTTATGGAATTCGGTAATTGCCTTATCTGCATTGGTTAGGTTGGCCAATGGTTCCCAGGTACGATCCGTTTCATCCCATCCTTTCCAATGGACGAGGTATTGAAGTTGTCGTCCCTTCATTCGCGATGCCACTATTTCTTCAACTTCGTATTCCTCGTAGCCTTCTTTCGTGATTACGATTGGATCCGGGCGTAGGGTTGGTTGTCCTTCGAGGACATCTCGATAAGGTTTGACACGGGAAACGTTGACCGTTGGGTGAATGTGAATAGATTTGGGGAGGCGTAAGGTAACTGCATTTGGTAGGATTTTTGTGATAGTGTACGGTCCGATCCATTTTTGGGTCAATTTTCGTGCGGTGTACGGGAGTTTGAGATGTTCCGTGGATAGCCATACTTGATCGCCGATTACATAATTCGGTGCTTCGCTTCTTTTTTGCTCCGCGGAACGTTTCATTCTTTTTTGGGATGCCTCGAGGGCTTCCTTAATTTCCGCGTGAGTTTCTCCTGCCTCTTTACCGAATTCTCCGGCGGCGGTTTTGGTATTTCCTTCAAAGCCTAGACGGGGGTGATAATTTCGGGTGATGGCGAAAGGGATAGTGCCGGTGGCTGAAGTGAGGGCGTTATTGTGCTGAAATTGGGCTAATTTGATCCATTCTGCCCAAGTTTCCTGCTTTTTTGCCATGTAAGCTCAGAGGTATTGTTCTAGATCTCGATTGATCCTTTCGGTTTGTCCGTCGGTCTGAGGGTGATAAGCTGTGGAGAGCCGTTGTTCGATCCCGAGGAGCTTGCATAGTTCGAAAGTGAAATCTGAAACAAATTGCGGTCCACGATCTGAAACTATAGTATGGGGAAGTCCATGGATGCACCAAACATTGTCTCTGAAAATGCGAGCTAAGTCTTTGGAGGATGTAGTTTTGAGGCATGGAACGAAAACGACTTCTTTAGAGAATCTGTCCACGATAACACAAATCGAGTCATATGAAGATGAAGGAGGCAGTCCAGTGATAAAATCGACAGAAATATCTTCCCATGGATGTTCAGGGATAGGAAGGGGTAAAAGTTTTCCTGCCGGTGCTTTTTGCTTACCCTTCGTGAGGGCGCACGTCTGGCAAGAGTCTACGTAAAGCTTGGCATCCTTAGTGATACCGGGCCATGTGAAGTATCAAGAAAGGAGATGAATTGTGTGTGCCTGACCAGGATGTCCTGCAATAGGAGCGTCATGACAAATATTTAGAAGTTTCGTGCGAAGTGAAGGAGGAACAAAAGTTTTTCCAGAGTTATTTTTGAATATTTTTTCCTCATCATTGAAGGTAAAACCTTCCACGTCCCCTGAGATTTTCTGTGATTCGGAGATTAGTTCATCGTAAAAGGAAGAGGATAACGAAATATTGTTTATTTCTGGAAATATGGTAATGTTAGTATTGTGATCTGTTACCGCATCACCGTGATCTGGTCTTCTTGATAGAGCGTCAGCTCGACCATTTGTGGTTCCTGGCTTATAGCACATTGTGTAGTTGAATTCTTGAAGGAGCGTGTGCCATCGTGCTTGTCTAGGAGATAAGGTTTGTGGTTTGCGCCAATATTCGAGATTTTTGTGGTCCATCCAAATCTCGAAAGAGGCTCTCCCGATAAGATAATGGCGCCATTCTTTGAGAGCGCGAATAACTGCCAAGAGTTCTTTGTCATAGATTGGATAGTTTCGTTCCGCGCTATCAAAGGAATGAGAGATGAATGCCGTTGGTTGCCACAAACCGTCTTCTCCTTTTACGGATAAAACTCCTCCTGTTGCTATGTCACTAGCATCCGTTTCTACTCGCATTTCTTTGTCTTGATCGGGGTATGCGAGGAGCGGTGCCTTGGTAAAGCATTCTTTAAGGTTGTTAAATGCTTTTTTTTGCCTTGGTCCCCATTCAAAGGGCGTGTCCTTTTTGGTGAGATCGTTTAGGGGTCTGGCGATGTCAGCAAAATTAGCAATGAAACGTCGATAATAATTGCAAAGGCCGAGAAAGCCCTGCACTTGTTTGAGTCTAGTCGGAGTTGGCCAGTCGAGGACTCCGGCTACCTTGGATTTCTGCATTTCGACGCCTTCTTTTGATACGACCATTCCTAAAAAGTCTACCTTCTTTTGCTCGAAGTGACATTTTTCAGGTTTAACATAGAGGTCGTTTTCTCGTAGGCATTGAAGAACTTCTTTGACGATTCTTCGATGCTCGTCTGTTGGTCTTCCTTTTGTGAAAATATTGCAATCGTCCATGAAGATAATGACGACCGTGTACATGTCATTAAAGACATCATTCATCATCTGTTGGAACGTAGATGGTGAATTAGTCATTCCAAAGTACATTACCAATGGTTCATAAGAACCGAGAGGAGTAACGAAAGCTCCTTTCCATTCGTCACCTTCTTTGATTCGGATGTTGTTGTATCCCCATCGGAGATCCATGGTGGTGAAGAGATCGGCACCCTTGAGTCGGTCTATGAGCTGAGGGATTAGCGGTAAAGGGTAAGCGTTTTTGATGGTTCCGTCATTGAGATATCGATAATCAATGACCATTCGTTTTTTACCATCTTTCTTTGGAATGAAGAATACAGGTGACATCTGAGGGGATTTGGAGGGTCGGATATAACCTTTTTTAAGTTCTTTTTCGATGAATGTTCTGACTTCTTCCATATCGGGGTCAGATAAGGGAATTATTCTGCCTTTTCTTGGTTCGAAGTCAGGTTTGAGATCGATGGCGTGATCCCATGGTTTTCGGATTGGCATTCGTTCCGATTCATTCTGGGAAAAGACATCAAGGTAATCGTGATATTGAACAGGTACCTTTTCTTTTAGTCCTTCTTCGATAGCTCGTTGGAATACGGAAGCTGGTAGCCGATCCTTTTGTCGGAATTTGCATTGATTGGTACATCTGGAAAACGTTAATTCTTTCTTTACCCAGTCGATCTTGGGGTTGTGACGTTCTAGCCAATCATATCCTATGAAAAGTGAGTGTGTTCCTAAAACGGTGACATAGAAGTCTGCATATTCGGAATGCCCTTGAACGTCAAATAATATCGTGACCTGATGCGTGATTTTTCCTATTGCTCCTTTAGAGCCATCCGCATTAGTCACTATGATTGGCGTTGTTAGTTTGTCCAAAACAAGATTATGATATCTGCAAAAGTCTAGATCGATGAAAGAATTAGAAGCTCCTGAATCAAGTAAAGCGTATAAATCTGCTGATTTCCATCCATTGGTGGTCTTGAATCGGAGACTTGTTCGGAGAGTGAATTGTTTTTGGGTATCGAGGGATTGTGATGATATTTCTGTGGAGCCGTTAGTCATGGGGGAATTAAGCACGTCTTTGGATGCCGCGCTTCCTCTAGAAGACGCCCCGAAAATAGAGCCTATTGTGCATACAGGAAAATCGTCGTCAGTATATTCTATGAGATCATGAACACCCTCTTCGTTCACGATCATTGGCCTTTTAAAGCCTCTTTCTGTTTGGCCTCAACCGCCAGTTTGTCTCGCCAGTATGCTTCGGCTTCAGCTGTTACATAAGCCGCATTATGGGAGGCGTACCCCCCTCCTGCTGCCAGTTGTGGCTGAGCCGGCGCGAGTTCCGAAGACCTCGTGTTGGTCTTCTTTGGCTTTTTGCAGTTTCGGGCGATGTGCCCTACTTCCCCGCAGTTGTAGCATGTCCGGGTGTCACTTGTGTACTGCATCCCTATCTCCATTGGGGCTCCACGGCCCGGCTGTAATCCCGTGGGAGTGAACCGTGGTTGGCTCTGTCCTTGCTGACCCTGAGAAGGACGGTATTGTCCTCGGTAAGGTCTTGCAGATTGAGCCGCCCTGCTAAGCCGATCCTTGTTCCTCGTGGATCCTTTCCAACGTCTTTCCGTAGACATCGTATCGTTTATAGAGTTCCTCGTAGTCATCGTCGTCGATGTCACAGTGGAGAGAGACCTGCTGGTATGTGGCGAATCTGACTGCTTGTTTAAGCAGATGCGCTGCTTCTCCTTCAGAGACCTTAGCTTCTCGTTTGAGTATATCGAACTTCTGGAGGAAGTCCGAGGTAAGCATTGATCCTTGTTGAAGAGCCTTTAGCTCCTGATACGACTGGTATTCGAGGGTTGTGATTTGGAAAAAGTCGGTGATCTCTTTTTGGAATACGGGCCATGTAGGCCAAGCATCGTCTCCTACGAGGTCGTTGGAGTCTTTCTTCTTTGCTATTTCTCGGTCTAGGTACCTCTCCATTGTCAACTGGGCGAAAGGTTCGGCTTTTCCTTCCAGACGGAGTAGGACTGCCATTGCCAACACCTTGTCTGATTTCCAGTTCTGAGCTGATACCCAGAGACGTATCTTGGTCCACCAGAGGCGGAACTTCTTCTTGTCTCCATCCCACTTCCCTGGGTCAGCGATCTTCTTGACTGTCTCTTCTTCTTTCTTTGCGTTTTCTTTGAGAGCGTCCACCAGCACGTCTCGGAGGTCATCCATGTTAAAGGGGTTCGACATCGTTGCTTACTACTAAGTATCTTTCAACCTAGTTCTGGGCAAGTCTTCTGATGTGTCGTATCGGGTAGCGAATATCGTTTCTTCGCGAACAGAGTAAAATCTTCTGAGGCAACGTCTTGCGCTCAAGTAGGGAGTCTTATCCAAGTGTAACGACCTAGACTTAGAGTCGTAACGCTCGAGGGCAAGACAACGATAGACCAGTGTTCAAGGCTTTCAAGACTTATTGTCAAGTCCGAAGCGAGTAGATGAGAGTAAGAGCGGTATCCTTAATTCGCACTCAAGCCTAAGGTGAGGATTGAACAAGTGGATAAGACTGTCGCTGTAGGTACTTTACACGGGTTTAAATACTGGAGAGATATGCGCACAGACCGAGCTATGAACTACTACGTATGGACGAGCTATGCTACGTACACAGCCGTGCACAGTCGAGGCTGTACGAATAAGAAAGTGGAGTCATATGATGAGCGAATGGAAAAAGAGAAGGAAATCATACGATACGTTAGCCAATGAAGGGAGAATGAAGGATGAAATCGTAACACCACATGGCCCAGCCATCACCAACGACGACGACGCGTAGTGCGTAGCACCCCTCACGCGACGACAACGACGGCACGTATGGCGTGCCACGCACCCCATCCAGTCGACGCTCGGTACGGTTGCTGTGGTCTCGCGATGGTCATCGCTGGCATCCTCTCGTTCTGGATCGTCGTCGACTTTCTGGACGATGCCAAGTTCTTGACCGAGGCAGAGCGTACGGTCGTCATTCGGCGCCTTCAGGGGGATGACAAGTTTAGTGCTGCTCGGGAGCATCTCAAGTGGAAGAACGTCGTGTCGAGTTTGACGGATTGGAAGACATATCTGTAAGGTACGTGATGTTTTGGTTGTGTTGGCATGACTGAGTGTGGTGTCTAGTCGTGTACTCTGGCAGTGACATGCCCTTGTACGCTTTTTCATTGTTCTTGCCAAGCATCATTTCTCAGGTAGGGTTGGTTTATTTTCTTGCACCTGGGCGTCGTACTGATTTGTGGGGAATGACCCAATCGTTTGGTGAGTTCTAGAATGTGTCAAGGAACGTATAGTCACCTGCACCGTTGGCCTGTTCAAGTTGGCCGATCGTTACGGCAACGAGGGTTGTTTAACCTGCAAGTCCTGACACGCATTTCGAGAGATGTAACTAACGTGTGCCGTTTACAACAGTGCCAGTGCCAGCCTTAGCACTGGTACATGATTGATCGACGGTTCAACGGCTACAAGACGTGAACGTGTTACTTTCATGTGCAGCAGAGTACATTATGTTGATATGTTTGCGCAGCGCAGCACTCATCGTACGTCACGGTATATTTAGCAGTTTGGTGAGCACCTTGTCTCTTGTACGTGTCGTGCGTCTTCATTCTTTGTAGTGGTATTTATCCGTGTATTTGTGAGTCATATCTTTGCCTTGTGTACGCGTATTCACCGACGGACTGGGACGCATAAACGAACAGCCAACACGGCGTGAGTCTGTGTTCTAGATCTGAGATTACCCGCTGATTACATGTATATGCAGCGCATGGGGTCCACACGGTTCAGTTTGAACTCGGAACTGTCAATGGATACACAATCACGCTGCTCGGCGACCTCAAGAATGGACGGACCGTGCATAGTCTAGTGACTCTACCATGCCACTACTCCGTTCGGCTCAACTTTGTCGCGCCTCCATCCTTGTCGATACCAGCCAACGTCGCGTCTGTGGTGCGCAAGGCGGGCATCACCGTACGACAACTCGGGTCCCTGGAAGAGGTGTTGCCCGAGGCGGACGTACTCTACGTAGCCCGAGTCCGGAGGGAGAGGTTCGCCGAAAGTCAAGGATTCGTACCGGGTCGGTCACGCGCTCTCGTCTTGAGTCAAGGAAGACATGTTCGTCATGCACCCACTGCCCAGGGTTAACGGCAAG
>JBBPSU010000525.1:0-11502 GCA_038093755.1 Tylopilus microsporus | reverse complement strand
GCGTACTAGCACGTACCTTGACATTGCACTGACCGGTCCCGATTCGCAGTCCTTTCTCGAAAAGTTTCCCTGTTCCAAAAGCGATGTCCGTCAATCTGAGGCCATTGGATCATCTGTTTAGTGACTCGCCGAAGGGGAATGGTATATAGCCCCTTTGACCACACAGCTCGATGAGTAGCGGCACGAGTAGAGGTTGTAACATACCTAGCTGCAGCAGAATCTGGTGCTCCAGGATCGCTGGGAACATACAATCCTGGGATGCCAAGACCGCCGGTAGGGCGAACAACATTGATCAGCGCCTCCAAAACAACATTGGGTTTCTCTGTTTTCCCGTCCCTTGTTGTGGCTTGATACCCAACAGCTAAAGTGACCGCGTTGAGAACGAAATCTAGGAATTCCTCGCATGCACATACCATCTACACCTCTGTCAACTTCTCTTCTGAGATCCCATTCACGTGAGCTACTTCGCTTGTTCATATCGAAAAGAAGGAAACTTGCCCTCCTCTCAGTGCCTTGATCGATTCAACCGGATCCCCCTTGGAGAAGTCGATGGGCACACACCCAATCTCCTCTGCTTTCTGAAGTCTTTCGGGGACACGATCAACGACATACACTTCGGATGCTCCTCTGAGGACAGCTGAATAGGCCGCCATGAGCCCCACTGGGCCGGCACCAAACACAGCAACGGATTCACCCGGGCGAAATCCCTGACATAAGCGTATGTATGCTGCAGGGCATGAAGCAGAGGTGAACATACGGAGAGTTCTACACCATGCCATCCCTAATTTCGTGTCAATCCTAGTTACCATAGGTGGAGTGGTAATGAGATACACACAGTGGGAAAGATATCGGCTAGCAATGCAAAATCATCTTCGTGTTCCGTCCCAGGAGGCAGCTTGAGAGCATTGAAATCGGCGAATGGAACTTTCACGTGTTCCTAGGATGCATAACTTGAATCCTAGGTGACGGAAGCGATAAATCCACGCGACTTACAGCCTGCCCTCCCTGATATGGACCCATCGCAACATACCTGGGAAGATCATGGTTGATTTCTGACTACGATTAGTGAGGAAGAACCATTACCCATACGCCCTTGAATTCTCATCAGTCAGGGGTGGTCCCAAACAATTGCATGAAATACTCACCCTCCTGCCTAGATGTAGGTCCGCACCATCAGCTCGGAGTTCTGAGTGTCAAGGTAACAGATGCTCACGAAACCTGGATTTACGACTGTGCAGAATGCAGTCCTCCCTTCCTCACAGTTCAAGCAACGACCACAGGCCACGTTGAATGGCATCACAACGCGATCACCTTTCTTCAGGAGCTTTAGGTTTATCACGGGCCGGAGATCAGAACAGTCTAAGAATAACAATGAGAAAATTTTGATCGCACTCACAGTTACACCTGAACCTACTTCCTATATCATTACATTCGTAAGCATATGCCCCACACAACAGGGGAATAATGCTACATCAACGATGCCCATACTGGCGGAGACATCGAGGTTAGGAACCCCACGCTGAGAGATTCGCATTGAACAGACTTACTTTTCATGTCCAAACACGATGCCAGCCTGTGCGGCCGTGCGTCCCTCGTACATATGCAAATCACTGTGCGGAAAGGATCAGTGAGCCCACTGCATATCGTGGCCGTAGGCGGTGGCTGCCACTTGCCTTCCGCAGATGCATGTCGTTGTCACTGAACGAGTTGTGTGAGCATAGACACGAGCATCAGGGAAGTTGGGCACCTTTCACGATGACGTCGTCTGGATGGGTGATAACAGGCTTTGCAACCTCCTTGACCGACACAGTAAAGGGGCCCTCGTACACGACTGCGCGCATGATTTGTGACTATCAGAGTCAGCATACTGTCAATGGCGAGGAGATGGGTGACGCACGACAAAATTCAAGAAGTCGAACGACCGCTGGACTAGTGCATTTTTATACGTCGACGTCGTTCGCACGAAGGGGCAGGTGACGTTGAGCGTGGTGGCGGTGATTATGAGCCAAACAAGAGGACGCGTCGACAAAGTGACAGACGCGTCTGACAGAGACCACCACGTCCAACGATGAGCGACCAATCACCCAGAGTCAATGCAGTGCGTCTTCCCCATTTTGTCGGTCGGATAGTGCGACTGCCGTGCAAAGTGCTGAGCGTGAGTTGTACTATACTTGCTCGAACCCGCACCTCCTGAGATCGGCTGGGTAGCAAAACACAACTGGAGCCGTCGTTCAAGCCTGCGATGGAGGACAGGTCAATGTTACGATGAGTGAGGTACGTCTGATCCCGTGTCCGGTCGGGTAACCAGCTCATGAGATTACCCAGCATGAAGAGTTAACCGGGACGTTTGTCGAGGTCATCGGTAAGGTGATCGACGAGTCGACTATCAAGCTCCTACGTGGCCTCAGCTTGGACTCGGAAAAGGAACTCGGCAAGCTATCCTATGTTCGTGTCCCCCTGCGTCTCTGATCATTCGCCAGATATGAAGCTAGTCAACGACGTGGTCGAGTTCACCTTTGACGAAAGATTCAAGAGCCTGTTCCCCTCCTGATCGAGCTGCATTTTCTATTCTACGCTGATAGACCAACGCCTGCTTTGCCCATTTTCTTGTCGTGTCCCCTCTTGCGACCGCTAGACTTATGCTTCTCTTTGAACGCTCGCTCGCGTGCAACATCTTCCTTATTTGCCACCGGTCCTCCACTTCCACTACCGCCGCCGCCACCTCGTCCTTGGCCACGTCCCCGTCCCCGCGCCCCGCCTCTGCCTCTGCCTCTGCCTCCGCCGCGTTGTCCACTGCCAGAGTGACCCCCACTGCCTTCAGTGATCGGGATATGTTCAATTCTATTTCCAGAAAATTCGTGTTTCTGTAATATGCGTTCTTTCTTCGGCTGAAGCAACGTATACACACGTGAATACGATAATGTATGTATCCATATGAAATCACTCACATTTCTGTCCAACATGATTCTCCAACCTTCGATTTGTTCATCTGTCCAGCCTGACAAATGACCATATTAGTAGCTTCAACCTTGACTTCGTGCGACGACAAATTACCTGTCTGCTGCTTGAGGTCTGCCCGCGCCCTGCTCCTCCGTGTCTCGGCATCCCGATCAAATAACTTGGGATCCTGCATGTAAGCCAACTCTAATATCGTCTCTGGCTTGATCGGGTCCACTTCTTCGTCGCCACTCTCTTCTCCATCACCCAGAATCTTGACATTCCTAGCGCCAGCTTCGCCAATGTCATCGTCGAGATCGATCACATCAAGCGCTTTAAGCGTTACCCTTTCCTCCTCGTCAGAATCCACAGACATTGCTTCGGCCAGTCGAAGAACATCTGCTTTCATCCGCTCAATGTCCGTCCTGTCATGCGTGAACGAGGTTCCGTCCAGCCTATATGCGCAAGATCAGCATCAAACCAGAGTGCCTGAAGGAGCCACCCATGTCTCACGTTTTCTTTCCGACGTGTATGCGATTGAGATCCATGGTTTCCGAGTCGAATATATTCCTCCGCTCACTAGGAGCCTCCGCTCGGGTGAGGGTGATCGGGGAATCCTCGGCAAGTCCATCTCCAAGTGTGTCCTCGCCAGGAGCGGTGCCCTCCAAGAGCGCTTCGATCACTCGTTCGGCATTGCCACGGAATGGGAAAGGGTGGGTGAGCAGCTTGCGAACGTACTCGGGCGAGTGATCAGGGAATATGTCGAGCACTTGCGTTACCTGCAAGTCGAGATCGGGGTTGTGCGGTGGTGGGGTGGATATCGGCGCTGTCGCCTTTGCTTTTCCCTTGGCCGTAGCCGCGGGCTGTGCGGTCGGATTGGCGTTCATGGAAGCCCCTGGAGCGACGCCGGACGAACGGAGGATTAGCTTGAGCGCACCTGGATCCTTGGTACGTCCCTCCGAGGACGCAACATCGAGTGGACGCAACGCCGATTCCAGGAGTTCCATCCGCGCATCGTCACGCGATGCATGGCGCAATGCAGAAGACAATGTCTTGGTGAGCTCGTATGCATACTGGTAGTCTGCGACGAGCGACCGATTGAGGAACGGGACGGCGTCTGCGGGACCCACACCTGCAGACTGCGGCATGATCTCCAGCAACGCGAACACACTCCCAAACGCCCGATCTGCCTCGATCGCGAGGGCAGCCCCGGATGCGGAGGAGACGTCCCGTACCAGCGTCGTCACGACGAGGTGGAAGGCGTCGACGATGTCTACCTTGGCGTCCAGCCATATGCGTTCCCATTGGTCGAGTTGGCGATTAGGAATGCCCATCCGGATGCCGCCATATGAACGGGCGATGGCGCTGAGGCCATCGTCGTACGCTCGCGCGAGTGCGACGAGGAACTCCTGGCTGTGCGCGAATGGACGAATGAATTCTGGTGGACTGGGACGGAGAAGGCTCGCCAAGCAACAGGCCGCTTTTCGGAGACCATACAATCCTGAACAACGAGATGGGGACAACAAGGAGGTGAATGCGGGAACAACTTGCGAGGCAAAGATGGTAGGCAGGTCAGGTGTCCCGCCGACGGCGGAGGTCAAAATCGATCTCAGGCGAGTGAGCCTGAACGGAAAGGCAACACAAAGATCCAGCAGTGTCTTTTGATCTAGTCCAGAAGGAGAGGCGGCGAGCTTTTCTGCGAGGAGGAGGACGCGATTGCGGAGGGGATCCTCCTTCTTCGCAGGCTGGGCATCTTCCCAGATGAGTGTTTCCAGGGTCTGCTGTGTAGCATCGCTGGCGTAGCTGGAGACAAATGCGCGCGTAGGAGGGGTATCCCGTTTCGCAGGTGGGAGTGCAATCACTTGCGCGAGTGCATTGGAGAGATTTGAATGAAAATGTGCCAACTGCGATGCTGAGAGGCCCTTTCTTGCCTGAATAGAGGGATATATTGGGAGTGGTGCGAGGGTAACCTGCATGAGAAGGTATCAAGGGAGATGATAAGCTAGGTGTCACATGACTTGCGTAATGCTTTCGGCCCTTGGCTGCAAGACATTAAAGCGGCCTCACTCATAATATAAGCAACACACGTTCAACGGGTGCCAGCCTTGTGTTTGCACTTGTTCTGGGGTCGTAATGGCCTACTCCCCGCAGGACGTCTATGCTAGGCATCTTGTCTCACGGCGCGGATACCCGCTGTGGACGCCAGAACCAAACATGAACCTTCCAGATGTCTACATTCAACAAGGGCTCAAGATTGGAGATGTAGGCGTCGTGGTCCCACAGGACGGAAGTTTCGACGTCTTTTTCAACATCTGCTTACCTCATACCCACTCGCTTCATCACACCCATTCGACTCAGCGTAAGGGATATCGCCAAGTTTCCCGAAGCCGAGACTGCAGGTCGTATCATCTCTTCTTCCTCAATGAAAAGGGTGGGGGACAATGATACGCCAGATGAAGATCCAGACAGGTGCGACATGCTCTCGGCCTCGGGTCAGTTGTACCGCTGAGTTGACTTTTACGAAGACCTGCGCAGCCATGTCCTTTGAACTATGAATTCACGCTGTCTTCTCGGGGAGGTGCAGTTCTCATTCTTCCTGAAGGTGCCGAACGCTGTTATCTTCAAAATGAGCGTCTGTTTATGGACAAGGCCATTAAACATGCGGCGGACTGGTACAACTTTGCGGAACAACGTCTTGATCGCATCATCCGCCATGATTCCCTTTATCTAATCACCGGCTTCTACAAGGCTCGCTCTTGGTCCCTTGCTGCATATCGGCAGGATGCCGACACAGGTGTGGCCTCGGCTCAATTTAAGGCCGTACAAGTTGGCCGAGGGAACATCCCAGCGAGTTATACCTGGGAGACTACCCATACCATGGATTGGCGTGTAGGACCCCCAGACCAGTATTACCATGGATTCGCCAACCAAACTGTGTTCATACAAGGGTTCAAAATCGCTGTTCGGGAAGGTGTGCTTGGCAGGAAACGCAAAGTCGAGGCAGATATTCCTTCCGTACAAAGGCCCCGCGCCAAGTTTTCTAGCGCTTCAGGGTTATTCAGCTCATTTGGTGGTGGATCCAGGAATAGCAGTAGTTGACGGCCAGCGCTCAGGCCCCAGAAAGGACAGGTAGCAGACTCATGGACGAGACCACCAGGGACAATCTTCCTGTTGGTGAGAGTGACGAGGTGGGGAAGTCACGATTGAGCGCTTCCCAGAAATGACAAAGGTGTGTTCCTAGTCTTCAGAGTCGAGTTTCTGAGGGCCAATAAATGCCCAGCCCTTCCACCCAAGCGACGCAATTAACCAGCATTTGTTACGAGAGGTGCGCTACATCACAGTTCTCACCGTGAGATTGAGGGGTCATAATCAATGTTCCAGGTTTCTTCTGCCACTGTTGCAGTTACCCACGACAGCCAGTGGGCTATGTCACTTGATAAGGTTCGTCTGAGGTTCTCTTCGTGACCGCTTGTAAACATCAAGCATATACTAGGGATTACTCAACCTCGAAGAGCTTTCACTAGAGGACCGCCTTCTAGCGGCCGTAAAGAGCAATTACTCAACAGCATTGGCAAATGAAGGTGACAGTGCCACAAAATCGTTATCGTTGACCGTGCTCATCTTACCTCTTTTTAAAGATGCAGTGTACTTGCGTGGTGATGATAAAGATGAAACAGTGATAATGTCGACGTCTTCGAAAGGACGTACTGATGTATCCTCATGCAACACACCAACGCCACATTTATTTGACGCCGATTCTCAATCTGTTATCTCTGCGGGCTTTTTGGGGCTATTCCGCAAGCATCGGCTGTCCATTCCAGCTCCCTCCGCAGGTGCGACTGGTCAGGCTTCTCGGGCGATGGATCGTGATCATGAGAGATTCCCAGCGGAACTTGCCCCGCGAGATAGGAGCAGACAGCCCCAGACAATCAATGTCATCGTTTTCGGTGAAGCAGGCGTCGGAAAAAGTGCGGTCATCAACCTCATCGCACAGCGACAAATCGCGGGCGTCACTTCGGACGTCGACTCGTGCACGATGACCTCGACGCCGTACGACGTCGCGTTTGATGGGCTCCAGTTTCGCATCTTCGATACTGCGGGGCTCAACGAACCGCATTTCCCGTCCAAGTCCCACCAGGATGTGATCGTCAAGATGTTTGAGCTCATTCAGCAGCTCAAAGTCGCTGGCGGGATACACTTATTGTTGTTCTGCATCCGGAGGGGCAAGATCACGCTCACCACGCAGAACAATTACAAATTGTTTGCCGAGTTTTTCTGCCAGAGGAGGGTGCCAGTTGGAGTCGTCGTCACCAACTGCGAGCACGAGCCTAATATGGAGGACTGGTGGACGAGGAACAGTGCGGGTATAGAACACTATGGCATCCGGAGCAATGGTCATGCATGGGTCACCGCGGTCACGGACAGTACGCCTGCCGAGAACGCCAAGTACAGAGACTCGCAGCGACAGGCCCGCGAGCTCCTGAAGAGGTGTTACCTCAAGACGGGTGCCTTTCTGTTGGACGAGACGGACTGGCTCGCTGCAGTGAGGCAGGGATTGAAGAGTCTCGTCAAGAAGGGAGAGACCCTGAGGAAGAGAGATACAGAGAAGGCGTTAAGGCGTCTCAGCTTACCCCCCGCAGAACATCAGGAGGGTCCTTGAGATGATGGAGAGTGGTGATAGGTACGCCTAATGGAGCTCACTAGGGTGACTCGTCCAGGACTTGCCAGCAAGTCACTGAGTGCTTCGTGGAAGTCGTGGGACGCGGAGCGCACTCTATAGTACAAACAGGCCATTACGATTTGTATTTATGCTTCGGATTCCGTGGCTGATCTTGTGGATCCAATCATGATGCAAGGCTGACACATACCACAAATACTAGTTTGCAAATGGGTGTGGCGGGCAAGAAATAACTTATGCGAGGGCCTTCTGGTGTGCTTAGGTCCCGTGGTCAACGCCAGCTTGTAAGGAAGACTTGGATTTCATTTGGCAAAGGCCTGAGTCAGTTTCCAACGCTTCTAACAGATATGCTCGACCTTGTCTCCTTTCTCGACTCTTGGTCCGAGGTCTCGTCCAACCGTTCTCTCAAACACCTCCAGCACGTATGTGAAAAGCGACCTAGTAAGCGCTGCGTCCCAGCGCCCTTTGGATGATTCATCTCGAATGAAGGCATGCTGCGCTTGTACCTCCAGGAACTAATCGAACCTGGTGAGTATCTCCTCGAAGCACACTTTGAAATACACGAACAGAACATGCAACGTTGGCGTCTTCGAGCGTTTTCCTAATGAGATCGCGACCCGCACGTGGCACATGTGTATCCTTCATGGCACAATCAACCTGGCGTCATCCAGGGCTCAATATGAGATGGTGCATACCTGCTTCCCGAAGATCATCTAGCATTTCCCTTGTGAGGTAGAGAACAACCTGGTGACAAAAAGCACTCACAACAAGTTCTCCCTTTATGCCACCCTTTCGAACTCGTTCGAGCGAGTCGTCATTCTTGCCCTTTCCAAGCGTGGCACTGTGAATATCAGTTGCAAAGAAGCATACTGAAGAGAGAACTCTGGGGTTAAACGCAGCCTGAGGAGGACAATTCAACGACGTTGTCTCTGACAAGAATCCTCAAGATCGCACCCGGAATGCCTGCGCTTTGGTGAGACATGTCGCCTACGTCAGGGAAGGAAACATACCAAGTGACCGCCTAGGCACATTCCCGTCGCTTTGTAAACATTGTAAGGAGCTGGCTAGACAGAAACATGGATCACAAACCCGCAATACGACCATTACAGTTCGGATGGGAGACCAGAAGGTCGACGGACAGCGTAGCATCCTTTTGTCCATCCAAGGTTGCGCAGATCAGCATTCGCTATCCTTAATGGGTGAGGAGATCGAGTACCTCATCATATGCAACTACTGTTTTCTCTATCTGAAACGGTATCAAGAACTTGAAGACGATCAAACACACGGCGTGACATCCACCTTGTATCTGTTACCACGGTCCGTTCCTGGCCACACATTCCGTCAATGAGCGTCCAAGGGAGATGATCGAAACGAGGCACCTTCCGTGTCGTATGGAATGGGTTCGGGACCCTCGAACTCGTGATAGGTTGATGGGCATGCTACTCATCTGCATTGAGAGACAATCCGAACAAGAGGTCATCGAACACACCGACAACATAGCCATGGCTCGCGATCTGTCCTGCAAACCTTTCAACAGGTCCGGTTACTTGGTAGATCTCGCTGATCAGCGTGTCGATCAGTTCAAGAAATTTCAGGGGTGCTTGTGATCCACCGCATACCTGAAGCAGACAACGCCTGTCAACACTCCTAGTCAGATTTGTGCAGATCGGACGAAGAGAAGATAAAATGCCTGGAAATTTGGCCTGGGGGTAATTGGACACGACAGGAGCAATCACGAAGATTCGAATCGGTTTATCGTTGTCGAGCTTGCTGGGTATGTCGTAATGTGTTTTGGTGATCAGCATGATGGCAGACGTCAAGTAAGGGTCACAGAGTAAGCGACGGTGAGAACAGTTTTTTGGTGTTTATACAAGACTAAGAAGCACTTTCTCACAGTATTCTTACGTAAGAGCGATTAATGGAGGGCTGGGGTGCCGAAGGCACCCCAGTGGTAAGTCAGCGTGCGAGACAGAGAACCAGGGTATTTACGACATGTATGCACCGTCCACCAGACGCCCATCTCCGAGGATCTGGACCGTGCGATAGGGGTGGCTGTACTCAGCGTGGTATGGGAGGGACATGAAGAGGGGGCGGGGGAAGGCAGCGGTTTCGAGCCGGCGAAAGCTCTCGTCAGGGGGCTACCCCTACCCCTACCGCCAACCTACCAAGGAGTCATTTAGGGAGCTGCCCACAGCACCAGACAGAGGGAGTAAGAGCGCCATAGCGCTGACCCTCCGCGACGTGGGTTGCTTTAAAAGGGTGAACAAGGGTGGGGAAAGGGGAGATTCCCAGTCAGTGGAAAAACCAGCAGGGACCCACGAATGGGTATGCTCCCACCCCTGATCTGGCGCAGCTGACCACTTTCGTAGGTCTAGCCTGACTTTGCCGCTCCCATGCGATGCCATGCGGGGATCCAACCCGCATGGTCTTTGTTCCCACCGAGTGATACGGCCGAAGCAACACTGACTCGTATTGTCCAAGATGCGATAGTACCACCGAGTCAACACTCAAGACCACAACCTACCCAAAACGCTCGTCCTCCCTCCTGAACTAGGACTCCCGAGAAGTAACCCCATGCCGCCCTGGATAGCCATGCTCACAGGTCGCATCGGCGCCGAGTCATATACATGTGGACAAGGGTGCAGAAGCGGCTCAATATCGTTCACCGATCTGTCCAGATCCTTTTCGAACCGCGAAGGTCTTCTAGGCGAACGTCCCAGCTCGTCTAAATGCGGGGGGTCGAGCGTTCGCCGCGCAGCATTCAGTCGTGTCAGTAATTGCTCGTAAAATGCGATCTCCCCTTCCAGATGATCCTTGGTTAGGTCCATGAAATCCTCGACTTTTTGCGTATGATAAGTGTCTACTTCGGACATGGTCGCATTGATGACCGTTTCGCAACGTGCAGCCACGTCTTCGTTCGGCTATTTGGGAATCAGTCAGCGAAACGAATCCCGGATGGGTTACACACGTTGTTGCCGGTGGCCTCTGTATACCGAGAGTACGTAGATCGATGGGTCTCTATGATCCCCTTGATGTGGTAGCTCAGTTTGTGTATGAACTCCATACCATAAGACGCACCTGGTAGGTCATGTAGGGATGGGCAACGCTCTTGAGAGCTTCGTGAGTCGCAAGCTGCCTTCTTCTGGCCTATAACGAGTTTAAGTCGATATCTATACTGGCAATAATTGGCACTGACGTGGTCATCGTATAGATCTGCTACACTTTGCAGCGTCTCTGCAGCCTTCTGGACCGCCTTAGTGAGCTTCAGACAATCCTGACAGTCGTCACGCCAACACCAAGCACCATCATCATTCAAGAGTCCTTGTAGCTGAGGTGATGCATTTTCTTCTTCCTCAACTGCGCCAAGAGCTGGTGCGGATGATGATGGCTTCGCGGTGATAAGAGACAGGAGGGAGTAGGAGAGCAGCCGTTCAGCTTTAGACATTTCTGTGCACATGGATGTTTGTGAGCCCGAGGTATGTATGTTCGAAGGCAACTATGGTTACCCACCTATTAGTGCCTCCCTCGCCCGATTTAAGGTGTTCCTTAGCCCTTGCACACCCTTCCCGACAGCTCGTATGTGATTGTCAAACTTCTCAATTACCTCTGAAGTATCCTGGATATCGACGTTGAAGGCCGGATGGAAAACATGTGCATAAAAGGATGGCCCAGCAGCGCGCATCGATAAGAATTGTGGCACGAGCCGTTTCCACTCCTTGCATGACAGTATGGAGGGTATTGAGCAGGTTCCCAAACCCCACTGTGCCAAGGGACGGCTTACCAGGTCATTCTCGCAACTCAAAAACGACGTGACAACTTCTGCATAACGTGCAATGGGATGCCGTACGACACGAGCGAGGTACCGTTCCAAGTCTCCTCGTCGGGCT
>JBBPSU010000524.1:0-11507 GCA_038093755.1 Tylopilus microsporus | reverse complement strand
TTGAACAAATGGATAAGACTGTCGTCGTAGGTACTTTACATGGGTTTAAATACTGGAGAGAGATGCGCACAGACCGAGCTATGAACTACTACGTATGGATGAGCTATGCTGCGTACACAGCCGTGCACAGTCGAGGCTGTACAAATAAGAAAGTGGAGTCATACGATGAGCGAATGGAAAAGGGGAAAGAAATCATACGATACGTTAGCCAATGAAAGAAGGAAGAAAGGATGAAATCATAACAAATGACAAGGTCGATGAGGGCAAGGAGGTCATTGCGAAAGCGAGTCGCTTAAAGTACCGCATGGCGCGGGATCAGGAACTCGAGTGAGCGCTGTGGAGCTATCTGCGTCGTCGAGTTGCTCACACTGCTAGACCGATCCCCGAGGATGGGGACGTCAACGTCGACACGTGCAATGCCGAACTCGCTGTGCCCGCAGCCACCGATCAACACACGTGGTTCACCGCGCTGTGGTTCTTTGCAGAGTGCGTCATTTCCAAACTCTGTGGTGCGCATACATCTTGACGCTGGTTCATCAGATGCTACTTGTGCGTCGTCTTTTCATGGCGTTGAACGGGGCCAACGTGGTATAGATACCGCCTCTTTCGGTCCTACTTCAACAAGATGCGTCAATGGCGCAACTTCGATCCCTCTCAAGTTGGTGCGCAGAAGGAGGACGAATTCAAGAACAGCAGCACCGCGATATACCGTGCGTGTCACACGCAACCACACCCACAAGGCATCGCTCACCATCTGCACCCCAGAGATCGCTCAGCGAGCTTTGAGGTATTCCCCTCAACATTCCCGACGATGGCACTTTGGCATTGACAACGAGCCCAACAGCTGTTTACTGATCTCGTCTTTGTGGATTTCTTGGTGACATATACCCTTACTTTCAAAGGTCGTTTTTCAGTAAGTACTCGGAAACCGTAGGACCATTGAACTTGAAAGCACTAACCTCAGTCCAGCCCAAAGCTCTTCCCTTGGTTCGTTTCCGATGTTACCCCTACGGATTTTGAAGAGACCATCACGTCCCTACTCTCGACGACATTCTTCCCGGCCCGGGTGCCTTTGGACACCGAATCTGTCGCAACTTGAAGAAATGGTCCGAGTCAGTGCCAGCGACTTGTCACGGTCACAATGACCGTGACGGTGCCTAGAGGTGCGTCACGGTTTTCGCGCGCTGTGCCGGTGTGAAATATCTTTGGCCATGAAATTTATTCCATCATGAGCCTGTACTAAACGTGTGACACAGAGTCCCAGGGATCTGAGTCCTCATGTCGACCATCTTCTCACAGATATGCATTTGTGGCTGTGTTTTCACAGACCTTGGCGCTTTCAGCCGGCATGAGAAGGGCTGCAGGAGAGGTAAAAAATGTTTATCAAGCGCCCTTGAGAGGGCCAAAGAAGTTTACAAGCACAAAAGACACAGAATACATTCCAGTGGGCCTCAGCCTCAGCCTGAAGACAGTGAAATGCCATCTACTCAAGAAGACGATCGAACTGATACACTTCTGGAAAATGGATCGGTATGTGGTCTATTTTGTAAGTTATATCTGCTTAGCTGCACCTCACTTGTTTCAAGAGCAATCGCCCTTCGGTGCAGCCTGCGCTTCAACTTGAAGTTGAACTCCGGTGCGAACTTGAAGATGCGCAATCTTTGGCACAGCGCAGAACCCGCAGATCGAATCGTCGATTACCCCTACGGTTTAGGGATTTACTTCCGGAGCCCCCAATGCCCTTCCCCCCAGTAGAAGCAGACTCGCGTTCTTCTGGGTTGCCCTCTCCTTCAGTACAAACAGATCTCCAATCGTTTAGCTCGTCCTTACACCAGGTGTTCAAGACTCAACCAAATAAGTTTGGTCTATACCGCATCTATCATGCCACCCACCCTCCCACTCACGACCCCGATGACGTGCATGGCATAGAGTACCCCCTTGCGAAGCCCGACCAAACCCCCGAAAACCCATTCCACCCCTATCCAAACCGGAACTCCTTCCTCCTTGGGGACTGGTACTGGAACCAGGGCATACAAAAGTCCAAAGAAAGCTTCAAGAAGCTTCTGGATATTGTAGGAGGCACACAATACCATCCTAAAGACATCCGAGACACCAACTGGCGGGCGATCGATTGTGAGCTAGGTGGGAATAGCCGGGAAGATCAGGTCACCGATTCAGAGTGGTTTAACGAAGATGGTGACTGGCGATGCACACCCATTTCCATCTCTGTTCCATTCCACAGCCGTTCTCAAAATTCTGGTCCCAAAAAATACGTTGTTGGGGACTTTCACCATCGATCGCTGGTATCAATCATTCGAGAGAAACTTGCCGATCCAGCCCACGATCGACTTTTCCATTATGAGCCCTATGAAATGCATTGGCGGCTGCTGGACATGGAGAAAGACATCCGAATTCACGGAGAGCTTTTCACTTCAGACGCGTTCATCCAAGCCCATCAACAGTTGCAAGACTCCCCGCCTGAGCCCGGATGTGATTTGTCACGGGTCGTCGTCAGGCTCATGTTCTGGTCGGATTCGACACAGCTGTCGTCCTTCGGCAATGCGAAACTATGGCCGCTCTATCTTTATTTCGGCAATGAGTCCAAATACCACCGTTGTCGGCAAACCAGCAATCTTTGTGCACATGCAGCGTATTTTCAAACTGTTTGTTCATCATACTCTGCACGTTTGGAGCCATCAAACCAATTCCATTTCCCAGGTGCCAGATAATTTCAAGGACTTTGTCATGAAACATACCGGTGATAAGTGCCTTGGCGATGCATTTTTTGCTCACTGCCACCGCGAACTTTTCCACAAACAATGGCAAGTATTACTCGATGACGAATTCATCAATGCCTACGAGCATGGCATTATCATTACATGCTGTGATGGGATCCGGCGACGCTTCTATCCTCAAATCTTCACCTACTCTGCGGATTACCCTGAGAAGTAAGTAATCTGTCGTCAATTTTACCGTAAGAACTAACTAATGCTGGTTGTTAGAATCCTGATAGCCTGTATACGCAACCTCGGAACTTGCTTGTGCCCACGCTGCTTGATCCCGAAGAACCTCGCTCAAAACCTCGGTACTCAACAGGATTTCCTCCAATGAAAGCTCCTTGCACGTCTTGACACCACAGAGCGTCGAGCAAAAGTAGCTGCAGCCCGAAAGCTGATCTAAGGCTCACGAGAAGAATTACGCTGTCGACACGGCACAGGTCGAGGTGCTTCTGAAGTCGGAGTCGCTTGTTCCCACAACTGTAGGTCAATTTGTTGGATCCTTAAAGAGCTGCCTTACGAATAATTTCAGAATGCATTCTCCAAGAGACTTGGTCACACCAGCTTTGATTTCTTTCTTATGCTTGTAGTGGATCTCTTGCACGAATTTGAACTAGGTGTTTGGAAATCTATCTTTATACACCTCCTTCGAATTCTAGACAGCTTGAAAAAGAGCATGATTCATGAACTTGATAGGCAGTGAGGCCTTTTCTTGTTAGGATAATTAACTGACCGTAACTTGAGCACGACGTGAAGATTCCGCCACTGGCAAGTACCCTCCTTCGGACGCGACACCATTAGGCAATTCTCGAGAAACACTTCTGACATGAAGAAGATGGCAGCACGCAACTTCGAGGATATCTTACAGGTATGATTCACTGCAGTCTTGTTGAGAGCGAGAAAGCTTACCATATCCTTCGGTAGTGTGCTATCCCAGTGTTCGAGGGTCTTGTTCCTGAACCACACAACACGAAGATATTGCAGCTCCTCTTCTTGTTGTGCCATTGGCATGCGCTTGCGAAGCTGTGCATTCACACTGACGATACTTTGAGCATCCTGGACGCTGCAACGGAGATACTGGCAAACCAACTGCGAAGCTTCGTGGCAGAGACCTGTCCGGAATTCTCCACGAAAGAACCGCCCCACGAGGCCGAGGCACGCCGGCGGCGCGAAATGAGGGAACATTTGTCAAAAGGCGGTAGTGGCCCACCCACCTCAGATCGTGCTAATGCCGGTACTAGTACGTGACGTGCGAAAACTATCAATTTACAGACTTACAAGTTACATTCTCTCGGAGACTACACATCTCAGATTCGCCTTTTTGGGACAACGGATTCGTACTCAACCCAACCGGTAAGTCGTTCTGCCCTTCACTCTTGCCTTATATCTCCATCTTTTTGTAGGGTGAGCATGAGCATCGTGTGGGCAAGGGAAGATACACTCGGACAAGTCGAAAGGACTATATTGTACAGATTGCGCGCATTGAGCGTCGTCAGGCCCGTATACGTCGCATCTCCGCCCACGTCTCAATCCCTGGCGCAGCCTCTCATGAGACAACCTCCGATACGCCAAACAAGCACCATCATATTGGGAAGGCGCAAAATTTCCCGGAGGATCTCATGATTTTTGTTCGGCGCAACGCTGGTGATCCCACTTTGAACGTAAGTTTTCTCACAACAACATCACAAATGGCTCACGAATTACCGAAAGAATTTTATTTTGAAACTAAAGGAACACATGTTACCCCGCATCCGGGCCATTCATGGGGTTGAATTGGACACAGAGCCCGAGGCCACACTGGCAGGCCAAGGTATATCCGATCCAATGATACTGAACCAAGTGGTGTTCAGGCAAAACCGTGTCTACCGACATAACTTGATGCGGATTAACTACACTACCTATGATGTTCGGCATGCACAGGATGTCATCAATCCCAATATGGAGCACCGAGAAATCATGATGCTGTCTGGGTCCTCAACTCATCCCTTCTGTTATGCTCGCGTCATCGGCATCTTTCACGCGAACATCATCTAGTATACTGGACCTGGCCTTCTCGACTATCAGCCTCGACAGCTCGAGTTCCTGTGGGTGCGGTGGCTTGAACTAATTGAACGACAGTCCTTAGATGATGGGCCCAACCTTTCACTCGATGCCCTGCGTTTCGTTCCTATGATGGAGGATGATGCGTTTGGCTTTGTTGATCCCGCGGATGTAGTCCGAAGCTGCCACATCATCCCAGCGTTTGCGATGGGCCGACTGCACCCCGACGGTGTTGCTTTGTCCTCATGTGCACAAGACGGCGCTGACTGGAAACAATACTATATAAACAGGTAAGTTATCAACCACGCTGTCAACAATCATACTGAAACACGAGACAGGTTCGTTGACCAGGACATGGTACTCAGATACCACTGGGGCCTTGGGATCAGTCACATATATTCCCAGCATGGGGCGTGCAGTGACAGGCCCGCTGTCAATGTTCACTCCGTTGAAAGCCAAGAGGTTGTAAACAACATGCCTTCGAAATCACGCAGTAACGAGTCCAAGTCAGGCGGTATCATACAAACGGAGAACAATACCAATGTTGTCAACAGTGAGGCCGCTGAGTTGACACTTGTAGACCGTGAAGCAATTGATTGGGATGAAGACTCAGATGGTGAAGAGACTGAAGAGGCCAATGGACGTCATGATCATGTTTATGATCGTGCGTCAGGCGATGAAATGGACATATACGAAGAGTTAGGTGGCGATCCAGAGTGGATCGACGCGGAGGATTCGTACTACTAGACTGTCGTTACAAATTTCTGTATCATCCATCAACCCACACCCCGCTCCCTCCACATGATCTGTGCGTCGGATGCGGCCCACCGGCAATTTCCTACACACCGAAGAGTAGCTTCAAGTTAGGCTGACTTGAACTCAGACTGAGAGTCATCATGATACACACCTTCGGACATGCCATGTCCCCTACTCAACATAGGGTCAGATAAGGTCAATATCATAAGGGCAGGAACCTGACCTTCACGTACCTTTGTCCATTTGAGGAGGGAAATCTCATCAGGCCCCTGTCAACGTGCTATTCACAAGGTCTAAGCCGGCTCAGAATGCAACAAGCCTGTCCTACTTATCGCTTTCTGATATCAACTTGTATTTATTTGGTCAGGCCATGAAATTCCGGCATTTTCGACGCAAATCTAACAGTATGATTGAAATATGGGCTTTACAGGATTTGTAGATGTAAATATTGGCAAGGCCATGTCATTGTACTTCATATTTACATTAATTTGTCACGGGTATCTGGGAATATCTTTTCCGCCCCGTTTTCCCGATGAACAATTAGCACAAAAACGGGATGAATCACTGGCAGAGTGCCCCAAGCGGACTGTTAGATGGCGTAAAACCCGATCAGTATTTTATAGCAAGGCTTTTTTTTATAAGTGGGGATGGGAGTTGCTGCAAACTTGAACTTGAAGCTAGCGCGCGAGCAAGAACTCAGCATTTCACGTGATCCAAAATTGTATCTGCACTCAAACTCCAATCACGATTCAGAGTGAAGGCGATCGCTGCCAGTGCCTCCCTCTGATACATACTACGATAATCGAATCGAATGTTGTGGAAAAGGTGGTCCACTCGACGAGGATGGTATGTGATTCGCCATTTGGCCATCACTTGCATACGTGCGCCGTTACCGCAAGATATTCTTGATACGTTTTATGGTCTTCATGGACAATAGACCGACTCTGACCGAGACCGTACACCTTCAACGACACGATTCAGAGGTGCAATTCTGGGACGTTCTTTCCCACAGTATCTCACACTCATACGCCGTGCACGCGACTTGGAGGAGACTGGAGGCCCAAGCGATATCCATCAGGCAAGTACTTGGTATACGTCCACTTTTTGAGTGATCTTCAATAACTTTGATCATTATCACCTTTACATGCACCATCTAGTCGCAGGTTTGATGCCGGCGAGCACGAGTGTCTAGCCATATTTCGCCATAATCGCAAGGTGCTCGTTGGCTTCTACCGCCGATTTATGCGCGAGACCTGTACGTTGGCCCGACACCTATGCCCGTCACGGTGGACGGGTCATTAGCGTGCTCGAAAGCGGTACAGCGACCGTCCGCTGACTAGCGGTACCATATCCCATTTATACGGACTCATGGACATCGCTGCGCGTCGCGAAGACCCGGGTCCCGCCTCACCTGACCCAGAAAGAGATACGACGCGCTGGGTAGACGATGGCACGATGCATGGTGGAATGAATACAACCTTGTCAAGGTACATTGTGCATATCTTGTCCACCTCATGGTACATCGAGCTCACGTCCTTGCTTTTCTTGTCGACGCTACCTCGAAAAGGTGGCCAAGTCCCGCAAATCGGCGTCTGCGCTCGCGAGCAGGGACCCCTGGCTCCTCCACACCTCAGCCTCCTTTCCGCACTCGGTGGCAATGCGGACGCAAGCGTCAAGGCGGTGTCGTCCGTGTGGGGCAGTGGTGCAAGTGCGTGGGCTCCCCCCGACGCCCAAGACACTCCGCGAGAGAAAGAAGCCCGTGGTCGACAACGTGGTGCGGACTGGGGGTGCGTCTCGTGTCTTCTGTCGCCTGTGGCTCTTGGGTTTGGCTTGCAGGGTATCGCCACTGTAATTTGGGACAGTTGAACAGTGGTGCATTGGATTCCGAAGGCGTTGTTCGCAATTCAGCCTCAGTGGTTGGATCTGTCATTCAGAGAATGTGTAATGTAATATTACCGTCAAGTTTCCTCTGTCGAGCGAGACCCAAACTGTGCCACACTAAAATACTATGTAAAGCGTACCCGATGGTCTACATCTACTGTATGTCCACCGTACGGATGCCGTCCATCAATTCACCTAATGACGTCTCCTCCCGAATCTGGGCCATGATCAAGCCATCCGTTGCCACACGCTTGTACTGCGTACGTCCCAACGGTGCGAGCAGCAGTGCGCCAAACGGCTGCTTCAACCGAACGACCAGGCGCAGCGCACGCGCCGCCTCGTTGAACAGGGGTTCACCGCAGACGAAATCCTCATCCAGGAGGGGACTGATCCAGGGATGAATCAGGAGTGCGCCCTTCACTCCTGATAAGTCGTCTCCAGTCGCAATGTCAACATCCCCCAGCATGGGCGACGTCCCACGATAAACAGGGAGATCTGATTCGGCATTGGGATCGGAAAGAGGGAAAAGGTTCCCAAGAGGAAAAACGATCCCGGGTAGCCATAAGCGACCGGCAACGAGCGACAGCGGTGGGAGGTCATAGAGATGCTTGTACAACGGTGTAAGCAAGGAGAGGTCGGGTAAGGTTGAAGGTAGTGTCGTCACCAAGCCATCCATTTTGGCGCTCGAGATCGACGTTGGCACATGTGGGGATTTTGTCGTAGACAGTGAGTTCGGCAGGGAGGTAACTGTGGTGGCTTCCCGGACTCCCTGTCCATGCGAGGAGTGTGACGCTATCCGACCTCGTCAGGATATGCTCCAAGAGGCGACCGACGGCCTGATTGCCCTCCCCATAGATGATTGGCAACGCAACATTGAAGATCCCAAATAAAGAATAGGCCATGTCTTCCTCGCGCGTCGTTTCACGCCTCGATGCAAGATAGAGCTTCTCGCGTGCCCTGTCCAGCCCCGGTCGAAGTGTGTCCAGCCCCTCCTTTGCAAAGTTCATCGCCTGTTCCATCTCCGAAAGGATGACGGGCGACTCTTTGTGATTGAACATTTGCAATCCGAGGTAGGGCTTCCAGTCCTCGGTGTAGAACTGGACGACCTCGGACACAACATATATGCTCCGCAAGAGACATCCAATTTCCTGCGACTCTGAAAAGACGCCAAGAAGGTGGACGACAGTGAGGGATGTGCCGCGATACCACCTGAACATGGCAACGAGTGATTCTTGCAAGACGCCCTTGTCAAGTTGGTTGACGCAACAAGTATCGCTCCAAGCCCACTTGAACCGGAGACCTTGCACCACCTTGCAGAAATTTTGAAGCTTTTTGAACGCAGGCCGGGAGGTCGTAAATTGAGTTGTTCCCGACCACCTGGAATGTCGGCTCATGGAGCTGCCACTTGTGCGAAAACATGACGTAACTGTAGAAGTTCTTCACCTCTTCGCGGATTCGTTCCTGGTCGACCTGAGAGGTCCGAGTCATCGATGACCGCAGTTCATTGTATACTGCAAGTTGCTCGAATGCAGCTGCTTGCTGCGCTTTGTCACGGAGAAGGCCGGTATCGGTGTCGATGAGCACACGTGGCAAATGGCGGATGGTCTGCTCCACCGCATTTTGTATCACAGGTGTCACATCGACATACCTTTGACGAAGTTCTGTACAAAGCCAATCAACATTATGTATTAGTCAGTATGACCTTTGGAAAGACTTGCCTCGAAGACCTGGATCTGGTGACTGTTCGAGCTTTGAAAGCATCATCCTGAATGCCTCGTATGCTTCACTGTAATGGGTCATGCCATGTAACGCAGCGTGCTTCCCTTCATACCCTATATAGGATGAAGGGTCGAGCTCAATGACCTGAGATCATGGATCAGCATTGCCCTCTCGAAATCTTGAACGAAATACAAACCTCGTTGCTTTTCTTGAAGAGAATGTCGTTGAGGTTTGTCGGATCGAGTGTCAGTGCACTCGAATAGTATGCTATGGCCTCGTCGTATTTCTTCGCGTCCCTTGTAATGTCGCCGAGGTTCTCTAGCTTCTTGGCGAAACGCATACGAAACTCTAGGAAAGCATTTTAGTGGGTCAGTGCTCCGGTGCCGTGGGTAGTTCTTACCATGTTCCCATTGCGTGCGTTCATCGTGGATACCACCGTCTTCAAGTTCGTCCTGTGCCTGTCGGAAACAGTCGACGGCCTCCATAAGCCGACCATCATCTTCCAACATGCCGCAGATGGTGCGGTATACTGTGAACCTCGGAATCTTGAACTGAACCAAAAATAGGTCACCCCACATCCAACCGATCACAAAGAATATACCTTGGACGCGGCATTCAAGTGCATCCTTTCCTGATCCCCGAACCAGCATCTTCCTGGCCCACTTTGTTAGGATTGGCGTTGAAAAACAGAGCGACGATGCAGCAGAGTAGGCTGAGACTGCATCGTCCTGCCTATCGGCATTCGATGCCTCGTCTCCGATCCTCTCGAGTGCAGTGACACAGCGGTGCGCAAACTCTGACAACAAAATTTGAATACGCAACGTTGACTCGCGATATCAAAACTTGCCCTGTAGCCAATCAGTAACTGACATGTTGGCCCTTACATCGTCGGATAACGTATTCTCTAGCTCGAGGAGAGAGCGTGCAGCATCGTGTATGCGACCCCGGGAATAGAGGGATTCACATTCGAGCCTCTGCTCGTGCGCGCAGTTGATCCGGATCGATAGATCAGCTTTCTCCCGAGCCCGGGCAAGTTGGACACGCAAATCCTGGGTGGTGTGTTCGAGACACGCAATTTTGCTTTCTGACGATAAGGCTCATGAGTGAAGCACAAGGGGGAGCTTTTATGGACATACGGGAGTTTTCAAATTGGTCTTGGATAGTTTGTTCGAGAGACGCAGCTTTGCTTTCTGGCGAAAAGATTCATGAGCGAAACACAAGTCAGGGGAGCCTTTATGGACACGAGAGTTTTCAAGCTGGACATGTAGGTCTTGGATAGTTTGTTCGAGGGATGCCATTCTTTTGTCTGCAAAAAGTTTGTGAGCAAAGTACATCATACAAGGCTTGATGGACACACTGGAGTATTCGTCCCGTGCTCGAAGTGAGTTGATGTATTCGTCAAAACCATCTTCCTCCTGTCTGACCGTACTCTGGGCGTCGGGGAGTCGGAGACAATGTTGTTGTGCGTGTTCATCGTGATCCGTTCCTAGTTCATCTGGATAACAAATAGAGGTGAGAGGAGGGCAAGCAAAAGAAGTGAATGAGCAGACCTGTGGTGGTTTCATGGGTTACCGCACAGAATGAGCTGATAAGGACACAAAGGCTATCCTTTTGTTGCTGTGCTATGCGCTGAGAGTCGGCGAGTGCGTTGCGAAGTACCCGGACAGTGTTGCGGAGAGAGGTAATGGGATCAGCTTGGAGAGGGGCGACGCAGGGTATGGTAACGGTGACAGAGTTGGCCCCACACACGACAAGGTCGTTCATGTCTGAGATAGCCATGGACCGAATAGGATGATCGTACTGGATGACAGACCCGATTTGCTGGCCAGTCGTCGTGCTCCAGAACGAAACCGATGAACCCCGGGCCGTAGAGACCGCGATCAATGCGCCAGTCCTTTCCAGAGCGATGCAGTGGGTATCGTCGCTGTTGTGGATGCGCCACTTCGAGAGTTGGATGGATTGAGACAGTGAATGCGGCTGTCTAGAGATAGAGCGAAGAGTTTCTTACCATCTATTGACCAGGCAAGGGATCGGTTGTGGTTTACATAGACGTTGATGGGAACATTGATGAGGAGGTCTCCATTCTGACTGTTGTAGACGCAAACAGAGTCATCCCACGCGGCAGTCGCAAGGAAGCGTCCGTCGGGTGAGAATTTCGCGCCGACCACATAGGAGTTGTGTTTCAACCAGAGGAGTCGTTCGCCAGAGCGGCGTTGGACTTACTTACCACTTCCGCGTGTGAACTCACTGCCCAATGAGGCCTCAGTGAGGCTCGTTCCAGTTTATAAGGCCTCGCTTAACGCCGACACAACTCTCCCATCATAGATCATAGAT
>JBBPSU010000520.1:0-11572 GCA_038093755.1 Tylopilus microsporus | reverse complement strand
TCTCCCAACCCAGCCTGAAGAACCGGTCGTCCCCCCCACCCAACCTCGTGGATCGGCTACCTTTCCTTCCGTTAGTGATGATTTGGACGGTCCGGATTCTCCACCTCTGCGATCCATCGGCCTGCAGCGCACGGCCTCGTTCTACAGCACTTCTCTTGATGGACGCAATCTCTCTGGACACACTCTGTTTGCCACTCCCAATGCAAACCAGGAACGTGCCCGCGACAATGAGGAGGATGGCGGTGGCCTGATCATCAATGAGACATCACCAAGTGATGACGATCGCCTCCGAGTCGCAGAATCTGCTTTGCGAGGAGGTACGTACACTTACGCGTTGCAACTCGGGCTAACAGTTGCGATTTTGTAGAGGATCCATATCTGCCAACGCAAACCAATGCTCATTTTCCGGAGGACAACGATGCTACCAACATGGACGACTCGGAGACGACCAGCGAGCACGATCATGAGGCTGCATCTGCACTTTGTGGTGAGTGCATTGGTTTGGCTAGGTGTTCAGCTTATCATCGAGCATCTCAGAGGACGCATCTAGACAGAGAGAGCAGACTCGTGCTGCTCCCCTTCGCACAGGTGAGCATTCCGATCAAGACACCCCACACTACTAACCCGTTCATCCCATGTATGTAGGTACGGGTCGCACATCACACAGAAACGGTAAGTAAATCGTATTCAGGGATAACAGCTAACATTCTTCCCATCAGATCAAGCCTCCGTGAATGACAATGTTGAAGACGTTGTCATTGCCCATCGACAGAGGAATCATGCTCCCCGCCTCCCAAGCGATTCCCATCTGCGGGCAATTCAGGAGCAACAAGACCTTCAGTTTCAATCAGTGGCGAAACCCCCCTCAGCTTCATCACGACCTTCGGAAATAGCCATCCCACCAGTACCGCCAGTTGGTTCTGCCACCAAGGGCGCCGATCCTTGGCAAATTCAATTCTACAAACCGGCGATCCAGGACATCCTCAAGCGAGCAAAACAATTCTCACATAGTGATGCGGCATCTGTGAATGCATTTCCCCTTTGCCCTCATTTCAACCTCAAAGCCGTTGAATACGTGGAAGAAGCAATTGCCGAAAAACAATCACGCGGCTTGCCTGTCAGCGAAGGTAAGCCTAGTCGTGTCCACTCCTTTCCTACTCCCCAGCTTTTTTTTCTAGGTTGGTGGCCTCACTATGCGAGTGAGATATCTCGATTGGTAAGTGATCCTTTTGAATCGTCGTAGTACTTGTTACGATTTCATCCTTTCTTTCTCCTTTCATTGGCTAACGTATCGTATGATTTTCTTCCCTTTTTCCATTTGCTCATCGTATGACTCCACTTTCTTATTTGTACAGCCTCGACTGTGCACGGCTGTGTACGTAGCATAGCTCGTCCATACGTAGTAGTTCATAGCTCGGTCTGTGTGCATCTTTCTCCAGTATTTAAAACCATGTAAAGTACCTACAACGACAGTCTTATCCATTTGTTCAAAACTCGTCTTAGACTTGAGTGCGAATTAAGGGTACCGCTCCCTATTATCATCTACTCGCTTCAGACTTGACGATTAGTCTTGAAGCTTTGAACACTGATCGTTTGTTGTCTTGCCCTCGAGCGTTACGACTCTAAGTCTAGGTCGTTACAGTACTCACTTACAGCCCTTCGAAGCTTTGGGAGGATCTAGGGAATTGGCGCTCTGCGCTCAGGAAGAAGGCTCGTACGTATGTCACGCAACGCTACAAGTGGGACCCGGAGAATCGTCGCGAAGTGAACGCCGATATTGCCAAGGGACTTCTTGGGTCTCGAGGTGCATTCTTAAGGGATGGTGTTGACGACGATGTAAGTTACTCGGATTTGTCACCGTACTGACTAAATCACTTTGGCAGGGACGCACAAACAATCTCGCTCATCCAGCTCTGGCTGGGCTTATCGTCGACTTTTTCTATATGGGTCCCTTATCTGTTGGAAAACTTTTTCCGGAGGTCTTTGCGGTGGAAGTCCCAAGGGTAACGGTCACTATCGCAGCTACCACAGTAAGAACCACTCTCCTAACGAATGAATTCACATTCTCACATTTTCACAGATTAAAGTCATTCTCGATGAAATTGTGTCGTCCCAAGCCGACGTCAATTTCAGGGTTAGCACGTACTCCCCTATTTACCTCGAAATTCTGGGCTTGATGAAAAAATGTGACACCTCCGAAGTTCATGCTGCGAAAACAAAGGACCTCCGAATCCAGTGGGCTGCCCTAGGAAGGTACGTATCACATGCTGCCAACTCAATTTACTAGTATGTACTCATGCATTCTATAGCAATTGTGGGACAAAGCATGATGCCATTGCAACAGCATCAACCAGTTTTGACGTTGATCTTGATTAATGTTTGGTAGTGGATTCGTGTACACGCACGTGATGATTATGTAATGACATTTATGCCCCTTACAAATATATCCTTTTGGGAGTGACATATAGACTGTGACAGATTTGTCCATACTGTCACAGATGCTAGTCGAGATATTTGGGCAGTACAATTGCCAGGACTCTAGTGGGACCCAGGTTTGGGATAGGTCTGGGACAGATCCAGACAGATCCTGCCAGTTAGGTACCTTTCTGGAAGGCCCTGGATGACTAGGACAGTGTCTAGTACTGTCCAGTTCTGGCCAGTAGAGGGTAGGTTTACTGATGACGATCTGGCCCGTAATTAATTCAGGACCGAGTCTTTGCATTTTGGGTCCAATGATGTACTGACTGTCTCTGAGCCAGTATGTCGGGAATGATGTGGTTTGTTCCGCTGACTTTGAGTCGTCTGTGCATTGCTATCGCGCGACTAAACACCACTTGGTGTACTACATAACTTGCATAATTGGTCAAATTATAAGTCAATTTCCCCATGCAGCTCCCGCAGCAATACTAGCTGGGTTTGTGTCCATCTTACATCAAAATCAAGATTGCACTTGTTCGGAAACCCTTCTATGCCAATTTAAAAATGCTATATTTCCCTGCAGATAAATAACCATGGTTGCCTGACGACAATATGTTAGCTGCCCTTACAAATACCTTACAAAATCACGAAAAAAATTGTGACATTCCATAGATATGTTATGTGGTCACTGGGTTTATATTCCCTTGCAGTCTCTTACAAAGCCATGCTAATCAGTGTAACGAATTTTGTTAATTGAAAAATACATCAGGGACCTGTGGTACCCCCGATGCATGGCATACGCGTTGTCCAGCGAGGATGCAAAGCGATTCCTTGTCAATCGCGTCACTCCGCCTCAGCACCTTGTCAAGCATACGGGTCATCGATACTTCTTCTTCAGACGGCCTATGGTATCGAAATGAATGCATGAAAACGGACAATAGAAGGTGGAACGTAGGTCCTACCGACCGAGTTCGTAATCGACAGAGGCCATCGGCGAGATTTCAGAATGGATGGTGATCATGCCTTCCAGTGGCCGTTCTGGCGGTGGTTTGACCATTTTGGCATCAACATTAGCGATAACACTGGATGAAAGGTATCAGATCTGGGTATTTAATGTAATCGTGACGCGCACCGTGTTTTGCCCAATGTACATTCAACCCAACCTAGTTCTGAACCGAACGTGATCGTTGGCGTCCGTAGTTCGTAATGACCGCGCCCATCTAGACGAAGGGACTGTTTCAAGGCCTCACAGGTGAAGTCCTTCTCTGGTATTGAAGGCGATGGAGGACGCATCCGTAGTCCATCGCTTACGTACGCGCCAGCTAACTTTGTCCTCCACTTCGAACGATGGTACGCCTGATCACTCACAATTTGTTGGCATGCCATGCAAAGGGCTGCACGACCAACAACTTCCCATTGCAATTACAAGATGTCCAAATCGAATCACGCGAACAAGAGTTCAATCCCGATTTCATCAGAAACATCTTGCCGAGACTCGAATGGCGTGCCCTCGTCGAGGCAGCCACTTTGGCAAGTATTCTTATCCATTGGGTTTAAGCGTGCATCTTGAGTGTATTTTCTGACAGCTAGGTGACACGTCTCTACCACCCGAGCAGCCAGAGATGACGGACGACGAGTTCTTGCAAAAATTACATCACGTACTGCTAGAGGCGAGTTCCATTGCCGCCCGTAGTACGGCCCGCCATCGCTCATTGTGGGGTAGATTCACATCGTGGAAGGTATGATGATATGCCCGAACTGCAAGCATTCCTACCCGATTTCTAATGGTATTCCTAACATGGTGAGCATATATATTACATCTGTCGTGATCTAAACAGCCATGATTGTACTCTGCTTGCAGCTACTAGCAGAACATGAAATTGGTTGATGCTCGGCTCGACCTTGATGTTTTTACCGCCCCGGACGTGATCAGCTGCCTTTGGTATGACCCAAGTGCGGTTTGGCATGCAAGTACACACAACTAATGAACAATCGATTCATTTCGTCAAACCCGACATCTACACCAAAAGTGCCGACAGATTTCTTTCTGCGCGTGGACATTTATCACTCAAATTACCTTATCTCTTCAACCTCCCATGTTTATCTGGCGTGGATCTTCCATACTGATCTTCCATCACTGCATGTAATCATTTAGGCATTTACTTGCATCGCCTGCGTGGACGAGCTACAGATGCAAGGAATGATGTGACGAGTGATCATCGGATTGTATCCAACTATCGCCTGCACGTGAAGCGATTAGCATCTTGGTCTCATTTTTGTTGTACCGTGAGCGTGGTGTTGAGGTACTCCTCCTCGCTTGTCCCCACAAAGATAGTGAAGTTACCAGGCTCGACGACCCATTCATGACTATAGCACAAACGTCAACACAGAATAATCAATTTATGCAAGGTGACAAAGATTCTGGGCGAGTACTTACTTGAGAGACCACACCGCGAGTTGACCGTCTGTGTCTGTCCCGCACTAGGACCGGGTAAGCAAGGCAATACAAACCATGCGATAGAACCGGTTAAGGGGTTCCACAAAAAACTTATGGAATGTCAACCTTGGTGAAGCCGATCGGCTCCATGTTCGGAGTGACGACAGAGCTGAAGAGATCCGTCATGTAAACCTAGGACAATCGAAGTGTCAGTGAAAAGCCCGGACAATGTTTCGCTGTGCGAAGCTAGATCATGCACTGGAAAGCGTTATTAGAGTCTAAGGTACGTACTTGAACTAGGCTGGTTCGACGGTATGGCCTCTTGCAGCAAACCCAGTGAGACTATCGGTAAGTTCGTTGTGATCGCGGCTGATGCGCCAGAAAGCGACCCGAACATCACATTCGTAGTCATCGATAGCCATATCGAGTCTCTGGAAGAGATCCAGATTCTTTGGTCGCCTTCCCGATGCGTTAGGCCATCCGTTGCTCTACTCGGATCGATGAGACCAAAATTGGCAGGTAGGAAACGGAAACACGAGCGTGGCTGACCTTCCAGCTGGTAACCCACTCCGTCACGCCCGACACGCCTGACACGACGTACTCCGAGTTGGACGTAATGATATAAGTGCCCTTTTTGTTCGACTTGGAGTGCTCCTCTCTCGTCTCGGCAGGCTTGTCCACTGGATGCATCCCAAACTCGGATAACTCATAATGACGTGGAGCACGGCGAGGAGCTCGGCGCACTGAGGCGTGCAGACAACCGAAGGGTCTATCGCGTCGTCCACGGGGATGGCCCGCACCGTCAGTAGGCCCTCGCCGACTGCGATCCCGATGCTGGACGTAACCCCGTCCTACCAGACACACGCTGTCGATGCCGAGCGCGACCTTGTAGTAACGATACGGCTTTGTAGGCACGCTGACAAGAACAACAAAATACTAGGAAGCGTTGCCAGCACCAACACTCGATGTGAAGGTCTTCTGCAATCGCGTTGGGCGCTCTCGCAAAAGATGAGACAATCTTAGGGTAAAAGTTGTGGTGGATGTATGCGCGACGAAAAGGGAAGTCGACGCACGGTGTCCTAGCCCGTCAGCAGCGTGCGCCTGGGCGTCTTGCTCTTTGAGCTTTTCGAGGACGCTCCGGTCGAGCGACGATGTAAAGGAGATGAACAGAACCTCAATCTTCTTGATGGACCGCTTCTTTTTGTGCTTTTCTCCATGTTGTGTGCTGCCATCTACGTCCATCGCGCCTGGTCCTCTTCTCTTCCACCTCTTCGATATATGGTGCCTCACGAGACATGATATGATGCAGGTTCAGTCGGGTTTCGAACTTGATGCAAGTGAAACCACCGATAGGCTCTGCAGGAACGCTCTTGGCGCTGAATCGTGCGACCCAAGGGTTGACGTACCAGGCGAGGTATGTGGTTCGACATACGACACCTCGATGTCGAACGGGCCTTTTCGATGAAAGGCCAAGACTTTGATAGAGGGAGGGACCGCGTCGCTGCGGGGAAAGACGGTGAGCTCGGTTAGATCGTCTGGATCTGTCTCTGATCGATCCCATGATACTTTGGTGGATAGGGCATAGTGTCTCTGATGCGGAACCCGCGGATGCGGAAGATGGTGCTGAGGAAGGGACAGGCAAAGGTGGCACTGCGGGCGACGGTTTCGTCTCGGTCGAAGGTGGTAGAGAGGGCTTTCCACCGAGCGCTGCCTGTATGAGTGTGCGGACGGCAGGGGCATGCGTTGATGGAGAGACTGGATCCGATGAAGACTTGTTGGAGGGGAAGGGCGATGAATCAAGGACAGGGGCAACGAGTTCTTCGTAGGTGTCACGGGTGGGCTTGGAAGTGTTGATGGCGTTCATGGTGGATTCAGCGCTGAGGGTTGGCGAACAAGATTTTTATGAGGCGTTCGCATCTGAGAGCTAGAGGTAAGGTGGCCTTTCAATGGGCTGGAGAGGACGGCTACTTTGGACTTTGTCTTGAACGCGTTGGCAAGGCGTTGGAGGAGGGCGTGGTCGATGTCATAATCGCAGGGATGTAGCGGGGGTTGTCTGGTTCAGGGAAGTCGGTTTTGATTACGCCCAAGTTGAGTTTGGCGGCGTCCTGGATGGCTCTGCGCTGCACGTCAGTGTTCTACCCGGGCACGGCGATGGCGTCGGCTAAGGTGCAGCGGTGTCGTAGAGCCTGCCGGATATACGTCGGCGAGCTGGGTGGCAAGGGTGAGCAGATGGGGCTGATAAGGGCGGGAAGTACCAACGGTGTAATTGATGTGGACGAGAGTGGCATTGAGGGAATGCTTCTCGTAGTAGAGATCGGGGTCGAGGATGGTGCGACCAACGAAATTTTATTGCGAACGCTGATGGCTGTTTTGGTTTGGCGGGTTCACCGATGCAGCGCATTGCTTGGGACCATGTTCAGATAAAGATGGGACGTACAATATTAATGTCATTTTTGTCGTGAATTGGACATCGTGGGAATTTGTACTTTGACAAGCGACGACACCCTTCCTACTACCGCTCATTATTACAGCTTCCCTCTTTGATCGAGGAACATCCTAGCCACCTCCGGGGACAACCCGACGGGCTCCCGAATACGCAGCCCCCGATCCTTGAACGACGGGAGGCCATACCTGACGACGACGACGACGACGACGACCTCCTCCCAACTAAGCACGAGGGTCGTCTCCTGTCTCATGAGCATACTAGATCCCCCCCCCGTGGTAGCTCGGTGAGCATTCTGACCTCTACTTACGCTTGTTCTTCGATACTCGTCCATGATCTGCCATTACATTGTTACTTTCGATTACCCCACGTTGCCACTCTTTCTTTGTGCCAAGCGCCTAACTCTTTGATTGCTCCAAAATTGTCCCAAGTCTCATCACCGCACGTGCCCGAGCGTTAGACTCTGCTTCTCCCTCCCCTTCGATCATTTTCGACGAGGAATGGGTTAACTTACCGGATTTCATCCCCTCTAGTCTACCCACCATGCTTGAGAATTTCTCACGCACAGTTCGCAGCTACGTTCCCAACATCCGTCCCTCTCCCGATCCCTGCACCTTCCCCGCCACGAGTCTCAACGTCCGTTTCCTCTGGCAACTCCATTAGTCCCCAGTGTTGGACTGTCACTCCTCCGTTCTCAGAGCGAGAGTTATTACCTGGCACTTCTCCATCAAACAGACATCGAGCACTCCAGCTGGGAACAAGAAGCTCACCAGGCGGTTCACTGGAGCTGCAGGCGGCTTTTCTTGCCTCAGAAGATGGTGATGCCGCTCGCGGAAATCATCCTTTGACAGCGTACAAGTACCCTATGGTCGCTGAAGGAGACAGCGTTCTATGGACTCGGTGGGATAGTTTACCTCAACCTAATTTGAAGCCTCGGTAAGGATTTCTCCGCACTACGTCGGTAGACATTAATGTGAATGTGCGTGAACTAACTGATCGGCTCCGCAGGCGTATTCTGTTCCTCGGCCGTTTGTCTGGCTCCAGATGTGGGATTGCACCAATTTAGCGGTCTCAGAGGTGATGAACCTCACTAGTACTGCTTCTTCATGGGGACATGTCACCTTTCCTGGTGTTCCCACCACCCGTCACAGACAATGGTCTATCGAGCTTGCGACCCCTGATCGGTATAATGTGAGTTAGTTTGGGAATCCTCACTCCATTGTTCACGCGGATCATTTGTTAGCTCCAAGATACAAGGTCAATCTGTAACGATTGTTTATTCGTTGCTCTCCCACGAAGTCATCAAGACGTTGCCATTCAACAATGTGTCGTCTTTTGCCTCAAGTAAACTCTTCACTGTTATTGTGAGTTCGGTGAATTACTCACAAATTACGTCGCTGAGCATTACAAACCCACCTGCTCTTCACATCTTATCATCGGCATGATTAACCATACTACATATTATTTCCTCTTCCATATTTACTCACAGTCGTACATCGACACATAAACCAAATACCAACGACACTATACCAGTATCAGGCATAGACACGCATGATTTGGACGACCTCTCGACTTCGGACGATCCCACGCCCATTTATTCCCTCTCTCATCGGCTTCTCGCGTTCGCCGCTCGACCCCCCCGTGCTGATTCACCACACGGATCCGCCGCACTGCAGCCACGCACACACGCCCGGGCTTCTTCAATCCCATTTAGGATATCGCAAGGTGACATCGGGAGTGCCGCGATCAAGGTGGGAGGGACGGTGTTGAGTGGCATACAACACCGCAGCTGAGTATGCCAAGTCGCATTCTGGTCTGTTGGGCGCGCCACCGGCCTCGCAAGACGACGCACGGCGTTTCCTCCCCACACAGGGATCGGCCCTCCTCCGTGATGAGTGGAGTGAACAATCTCTTCTTCTCCCGAAGCGCGCCTGCAGCCAGTAGCGAGAACCACGATCACGATCAGGCTTAGGGACACGACCACGCTCATTTCCGTGGTGCGGCTGGAGACACTACACCTTCGAGCGATGCTGATGATGGGCGAGAGCCGCTGCTCGCCCGGAATGTCACAGTCTGGTTCTTACGTCAAAGTACTCGACCTTGGATCATTCTTGAACGGCCGTGTTTCGTCGCATCCTCGAGTTTTTGCTGAATTCGTCGCCACCAAACATCAACCAATCAGTCCCCTCGTGTTTACTCATGACGGGAACACCCTTCTCATTGGACCTAGGGACGGACAGGTCATCCGCGTTTTCCAGCTTCGACGACGTGCGCGCGCGTCGAGGGGGAGGGGTTTAGCGGAGCCGTGGGCGGGACTGGAAAGGAAAGAGGGGTTGCTCCGCACTCGGGCCGGTCCCTATCCCGAATTGGACACCACCGCTACCAAGTTTGGAGGAGGATGCACGTGTATAACCTCCGTCGCGGCCGTACGTCCGCCGTCACTCAAGGCATCGAGGTCTCTCCAGACGGCCGGTGGGTCGCGGTTGGGACTCGCAAGGATACGGTACACGTGTTTGCGATCAATTCGTATGGGGGACAACCTGACCTGAGGAGTCACATGGACGCCAAAATGTGGAGCGTCGACAAGCCTGTGAGTGTTTTCATTGTTCAATCTTGATGATACTGATTTCCTTTCGTCTAGCATCCACTTTCGGTGGAGTTGGCACCCGTCGCGCGATTACGCTCGGCCCGAGTGTCAGGCGCCGATGGTCTGCGTTCGGACCTTGCGTTCACGTTTGTCTTTGGCACTGAAATAACGCTGCCCACGACTCTCCTCCCGCCTCAAATAGCGACCTCACCAAGCGTGTTGTCGGGTCGCTCAGATCTCCCCCCACCGTACTCCTCCCATCGCCAGCAGAGCTTCAAGGATGTGCTCGCCTTTGACGCTTCTGGCGGCGTCTTGTCCCTGAGACGGCTCACGCTCGAGCAACGACCACGCGACTCCGGCATTCCGTTTTCGTCGCCCATTACTTCGCGGGAGACGGGCATCTCGTTACCGGGCGTCGGTGCTGCGGGACGACCGAGCGCTTCGCCGCCAGTCCCACGTTCACCTCTCAGGGACATGTCGGGGAAGCAATCTGGCTTGACGCAACAGCTGCTAGAGTCGGCGACCGAGTTAGTAGGCGAGGAGAGTATGGTGGCGACGTGACAACTGAAGCGTCGACACGACTGGGAGAAGGTGAAACGCGCAGTGCAAGAAGCCGGGGACCAATCCAAACCCGGACCGTCCAAGTTTGTCTTTTCTTTGTCCCCTCTTGCCTCGTGCTGATCCAGGCGACCCAGCTCGCTTGCGCATGCGGAATTGTCAACGTGCGCACGCACACCGGGACTCGTACCCCGCTCGATCTACCTGTCGCACCAGTTCTTGTTCTTCACGCTCGGTGAAATTACCACGCGCTGATTCGACGCCACCGTCTCGCCATCTCTGGGATCAAGATCGAGGTGCGGAAGGAAGTCGAAGTGAGCGCGTTGGCAGGGCCATTGGGGGCGCATTGCGTCGAGGACCTCGCCTTTTCGCCCGACCGAGCGCTCGCATGGACACTCACACGCACATGGTCTGTCGTCGTTCGACGGGCCTCTTGCGAGCGCGATGAGCGCCGAGGTGGTGCATGATCTGAGTACGACCGGGGAGCGCGTGCCTACCCCTATGTTGCCCAACGGGGCAGCGCAGCAGTCGCGTGGGAGGACGGGGATGGAGTGGAGTGGAGTGGCTCAAGCACGCGCGCGGCGTTGTCTGGGATGGGGATCGGCGGGGGGATCCCGATCAGGGTGATGGAAGTCGTTGGGGAGATCATCCGAAGGGAGGTAGATCGGGTGAGGGGCGGGCGTGAATGTGCTGTCGATGAAGGTGGACGTGGGGGTGCAGTGGGGCAAACACCGCTCGAGTTTGAGGAGCGGGACCTTGGACTTTGGGAAGGGCGTCCCGGACACGGGTGAGGAAGCAGAGTCAGGGGACGCTGAAGCGTTGTGGCGTGCATGGAGCAAAGAAGATAGGTTGGCCGTGGATGAGGCAGAGAGGGTTGACGATGTGCTTAGGATCATGGATGAGGACCAGGTGCCTTCGTCTGCTTCCGTTACCACAGGGATGGGCACAGGTACAGTTGGCCCGGATCAGTGGTAACCTGAGAGTCTTGTGCATTAACTTACAACTTTGACCACTTGTTGTACTGTACTCTGCACCTGCCGGAAAGGTGATATGGTATATATCTCTGGAGAACAGGAACTCTTATGTGATGGGCATTGTGCATGCCAGTGGGGGGTATGAAATAATAGAC
>JBBPSU010000519.1:0-11581 GCA_038093755.1 Tylopilus microsporus | reverse complement strand
CGATGAGACCTGGAACCATTCGATGGGCTGCGCCAGAGCATTTTGCGGTCGAATCGGAGGAGATCGAGGAGGCAGCGCAAGCCACGACTAAAAGTGATGTCTACTCTTTCGGAAATATAGGACTCCTTGCAAGGGTATTACTATGCGCTGCATTTCGATTCTCATTACTTTCCAGGTACTATCCGGCAGGCACCCATGGTCAGAGATTCGGCGTGATGAGGCTGTCATAGTTCAGCTGTCACGGGGAAACAAGCCTAAAAGGCCACCGTCGTGTCCGATCGACGACCAGCAATGGAAGCTCATTGAGCGTTGCTGGTCATCTGTCGATGACAGACCATGTGCCCCAACCATCGTATCTTCTCTCCAGCAACTTCTTCACTCGCATCCACATTCTGTGCCTCTTTCTGATTTCTTTCGTGCTCCTCCACATCCTAGCAATGCCCCTTCATCACCCAGCCTTGTAGTACTCACATCAGGTCACCTAGCGGAGCAAAATGAGCCTGATGCGCAAACCTCCGGCCTATCCGAAGCAATGCCCGAAGCGGTGTCACGAGATGGCAAGCACATAACTGTCCTTTGTCGCATCAGCTTACAACTCCCAAGGCGCTGCGAACTCCGTCACCGTACACGATAGCTATCCAGACGCAAATGTCGAACAGGCGAGTCGTCTGCTTTTATCAACCCTGGCGCTCCGACATAACCGGTGGTTATCGCATCAGAAACAGGAAGTGATAGCCTGTGTTGAGCAAGATACCCATGCTGTGCCTAGCGATGTCAGGACTGTGGATGCCAGTACCACACGCCAGCCGCGGAAAAAGTAATATACTTTGATCATGACAATGCAATGGTTCACTTACGAATGAGCCCTTACTAGTAGGTCAGCGAATCTTCCCAATCCCATCCGGACCGATGAAGACAACAGCGTATATGACCAACGTCAAGCGAAGAACATCGAGCAAGTGTTGTGATACCTTACCTAGCTCAACATCTGAGTAGATTTCCAGATCGGCTGTTGCTAAGCAGACCAGAACCAGAAAAGAAACCAGTGACATTCTAAGAGGTTTGGATAAGCCAGACGAAATGGCTCCAGTGAACGTGATGTGAGTATTCTTCTTCCCTAGCTAGAGCAATCCCTTCATTAACGCACCCTTGTAGGCCCATACCTCAGTCGAACCGACGCAATGTCATCTTTATTGGAGAGATTGGATCTGGGAAAAGCTCCCTCATCAACATGATATCTGGCTCCGACGTCGGTCCCGCTGTGGTGTCTCCTGATATAAGACCATGCACGAGAGACTTCGCGCATTACGACGTTACTATTGAAGGCAGAGTATACCGACTGTGGGACACCCCTGGCTTGAAGGGGGCTCCGAGTCTCTGGTCACTCGGGAGATTTGAATCTGGTCGGGCAATGCAAGTCCTTCGACGGTTCCTTCAAGAAAGACATCGCCTCGGGGAGCTGGATCTCCTCGTCTTCTGCGTGAAGGGAAGCAGGGCTAGCAATGTGATGTCGAGCATTTACAACATCTTCTGCCTTCCAACACGCCGGGTGGCCCCGATAGTCCTTGCCATTACCCACCTAGAGAGGCAACAGCCGACGATGGATACATGGTGGCAATCAAATGAAAGGACGCTCGGAAAACTGGGGCTCGTGTTCGATGAATATGCATGCCTTACATGCTTGTCCCCCCACCCTCGCAGATGGGCTTCACGACGGGATATCTGCAACCTGATCTCGGCGTCATATCCGTCGCGAGCGGGTTGGTCTATATCAGAAGAAGCTTATCTGAGCGATGAAAAAAATTGCACGGTATGCTGATCCAGAATGTGATACTTGGACTCATAGCGCCATGTCATGTGTATTCTGAGTGTTTCATACCTCGGCCGCAGGCCTGGCTAAGGAGCATAGCGGACATAGCTTTCCGTCGAGGTAGCAAATGGGTTGACACGTCGGAAGCCTACTATCGTGGTATCTTCCAGTTCAGAGTCCCAAGCGGGACGGTCTAATATTAGATGTCGTCTAGTAGTGACAACGCCAGTACTGAAAACCATGATAGCAAAAGGATCGTATATGTAGTGGGGGAGGAGTCGAGAGGGCTTGCGTGGGAACTATGACCTCTCCAACATGAACACATCCTCTTCAATGTATCCCAGATCGACCCCTGCGCCTGGTCCCTTGGACTAGGGGGACCGGTATGTCTATGTCAGTCTCCACGCGCCCTCGACACCAACTCGAATGCAAGCTGCTGTGCTGAAAAAATGGTGTTCCGTGCAAATCTGAGTCAGTCGCCGCTGTTGTCCTACCCGCTGACATCATGATGAGGCTGGCAGTACTGGAGACCAGGGACCGGCTTCTTCAATGAACGGCTCCCGCCTTGGATACGAGTAAGAAGCTCAGAAGCTGCGCCCAAGACACCAGGCGCTTTGTAAACAAGCAGAATTAATGGCCACGCGTTCACGAAGCAACAGCGTTGCGGACTACGTCCCTAGACCAGCAAGCTTGCGCACCATTCGTGTAGGATATCGTTGATGAAGGGGTCCGGTACGCGAGTCTCCGTCTGCGATGGTACATTGTTGACAACGCTGCACGACAGTCGTTCTTGAAAGAGGTCCTGCCTCGGTATACGCGGTCGCGTTTCATTCGGACATTCGACGGGACGAAAAATGGAATTCGATGGTGGTGTGTCGCTGACGGGCAATCAGCCTGCTCGGTGGTCAATAGAGTGCTAAAGGCGCTTCTTCAATGAGGGTCCGGGGGGATGAACATGATTGTGGTTCACATTCAAGTTGGTCACGATATTACAGTAACAAGCTCATCCTCACTTCAAGTTTGCACAGGTCCAAGGGCCGTACTATACAGTTATTATGTAACATTTTCTCAGTCACCAAGGTCCGTTTGCAGGTAACCCCTTCACGGACGATAACCCCACTTCGTGGGAATCGGGGATCGTGTCCGATGGCTGAAATCTAACAGCCATAATCAAGCCATAATGTCGAAATGTAAGTGGGTTGAAATTGGCCTGACTCCGAATGCGATATGTGCTGATTGCTAGCGTTCTATAGCTCGGACCCTGAGGGACGCACTCGCAGACCTTCCCGATCTTTCCGACAGGATTATCAAGGCAGACGACCCGTACTGTGGAACAGGCGCCTTCAGCGATGTCTATAAGCGCCAATACAACAGCGGCACAGGTCCGATGGACGTGCGGATATGATCTTCTGACACGCCATTTGACCCTCACCACAGTACAGGTCGCGGTGAAATCATTTCGATTCCTTTTCACTCTGGGCAAAAACGAAGGCGACAGTTATGACGGCAGGGGTACTGCCATTCGAAAGGTATGATCTACGACCATTATGAACCACTTGATCGGACTCGATCTGTTCCTCTAGATGATACGACGCGAGCTCGGAATCTGGAGAAGATTGGACCACCCAAACATCGTCCCCTTCCTAGGGATCGCATATGGATTTGGTAGACCAGGGCACGCATCACTCGTCGCCATGTGGATGGCCAACGGGACACTTCAAACGTTCCTGGGGCAACACGATAACCGGCTCACTGTTGCCCACAAGTTGCAACTGGTACGTGGTCGCAGTAATGTGTGTATGTACAACTATGACCACGAAAACCACGTAGTTATTGGACATCGCAAATGGGCTCTCATATTGTATGTCATGAGTACCGATTTACGCACAGAAGTTTCGTTCATCACCCCCACACAGTGCACTCGTTCCCGATCATCCATGGCGATCTCTCACCAGTAAGTAAACAAGAATCGTGTGAATCATGTGTTCCGCTGAGGCTCAAGCAGAATAATGTCCTTATCGACCATAATTACAGTGCGCGCTTGACTGATTTTGGTTATGCATCCATGGTCGGGGATATACCGGAGGTTTCGCTATACCTTCAGATGTCCACGATGAGACCTGGAACCATTCGATGGGCTGCGCCAGAGCATTTTGCGGTCGAATCGGAGGAGATCGAGGAGGCAGCGCAAGCCACGACTAAAAGTGATGTCTACTCTTTCGGAAATATAGGACTCCTGGCAAGGGTATTACTATGCGCTGCATTTTGATTCTTATTACTTTCCAGGTACTGTCCGGCAGGCACCCATGGTCAGAGATTCGGCGTGATGAGGCTGTCATAGTTCAGCTATCACGGGGAAACAAGCCTAAAAGGCCACCGTCGTGTCCGATCGACGACCAGCATTGGGAGCTCATTGAATGTTGCTGGTCATCTGTCGATGACAGACCATGTGCCCCAATCGTCGTATTTTCTCTCCAGCAACTTCTTTGCTCGCACCCACATTCTGTGCCTCTTTCTGATTTCTTTCGTGCTCCTCCACATCCTAGCAATGCCCCTTCATCACCCAGCCTTGTAGTACCCACATCAGGTCACCTAGCGGAGCAAAATGAGCCTGATGCGCAAACCTCCGGCCTATCCGAAGCAGTGTCACGAGATGGCAAGCACACAACTGTCCTTTGTCGCATCAGCTTACAACTCCTAAGGCGCTGCAAACTCCGTCACCGTACACGATAGCTACCCGGGTGCAAATGTCGAACAGGCAAGTCGTCTGCTCTTATCAACTCTGACGCTTCGACATAACCAGTGGCTATCGCATCAGAAACAGGAAGTGATAGCCTGTGTTGAGCAAGATACCCATGCTGCGCCTGGCGGTGTCAGGACTGTGGATGCCAGTATCGCACGCCAACCGCGGAAAAGGTAATATACTTTGATCATGAAAATGGAATGGTTCACTCATGAATGAGGCCTTAGGTTTCACAATCCCATCCGGACCGATGAAGACAACAGCGTATATGACCAACGTAAAGCGAAGAACATTGAGCAAGTGTTGTGATACCTTACCTAGCTCAACCTCTGAGTAGATTTTCAGATCGGCTGTTGCTAAGCAGACCAGAACCAGAAAAGAAATCAGTGACATTCTAAGAGGTTTGGATAAGCCAGACGAAATGGCTCCAGTGAACGTGATGTGAGTATTCTTCCCTAGCTAGAGCAATCCCTCCATTAATGCACCCTTGTAGGCCCATACCTCAGTCGAACCGACGCAATGTCATCTTTATTGGAGAGATTGGATCTGGGAAAAGCTCCCTCATCAACACGATATCTGGCTCCGACGTCGGTCCCGCTGCGGTGTCTTCTGATATGAGAGCATGCACGAGTGACGTCGCGCATTACGACATTACTATTGGAGACAGAGCATACCGACTGTGGGACACCCCTGGCTTTGAAAAGGCTCCGAAGCTCTGTGCCTCTGGCCAGACGGTACAATCGCTTCGACGGTTCATTCAAGAGAGAGATCGTCTGCGGGAGCTGGATCTCCTCGTCCTCTGTGTGCAGGGTAGCAGGGCCATCGAAGTGATGACGAGCGTGTACAACCTCTTTTGCAGTCCAAGTCGTCGAGTGTCCCCGGTGGTCATTGCCATCACTCACCTGGAGAAGCAAGCACCGGTGATGGACAGGTGGTGGAAGAAGAATGAACGGGAACTCGGAAGACTGGGGTTCGTGTTCGACGGCCATGCATGCGTTTCGTGCTTGTACCCCCATCATCGCAGATGGGCTTCACAGCGGGACATTCGTGATTTGATTTCGGCGGAATATCGGTCGGGAACGTCCTCGCCAATGCCATCGAGAGAAGAGACATAAGTGATTAAACAGGTTGTAACATCTACTGACCGAGATATAGTTCCATGTCATAGGTATTATGTATGCCAATTTTTGTGTTTCGGAAAGTCTGGCAAAGCACGCATGTCGGAGTGTCACGACCAGTATTACCTTGTTCTTCCCTGCCGAAGCAGGTCCAATCTCCAAAGGATTCTATTGATCGCCCTGGGCGCCCTGGGCGATGATAACTTATGCGTGCATGGCTCACATATCCTGAGGCTTTTTCTGGGGGCCCTGAAGTCAATGACATAACGCTAGAGGAAATGTGATTTGATTCTAGTGGCACACATGGCTTTGCACGCTACATTCACCCGACCCGTTGAAAGTGGGGCGCCCACAGAATATAGAAACAAGTGTCGAAAACAAAGGCATAGCAATTTGAAAACATACAATGTGAGCCGGTTGACAACCTGGATCGAAGTAGATTTGCCGATCAAAACGTTGAACATTCAGCAATTGCTATCATCCATTTCCCATCGTCCAAATACACCCCATACCTGAAATGAAAGATTGAGTCGTGTTCATAGTCTTCTGGAAGACACGTACTGCTGTAAAGCACGTTTGTGCGCCCGGGAATTGCATATGGTCGAAGTGCGCTGGTGTGGTGGCGCAAAATTCTTTCCAATCACCTTTCTCTGGAAGGTTCTCCAATTTTTGCGTGATATACTGATGAAGCTATCAGTCCGGAAACAACAATCTCGAGAAAATGGACGCTTGCCCTCTTCCCGGATCCAGGTGAGGTGCAACCCTGGAATATTGTTCACCACTGTGCCACGCAACTGATGAACAAGGCTCACTTTGTTGTCGTACGAATCCCAGAATGTGGTGCAGCCTGGTTCGTGCTGGTTGACTTCCCATCGGCCGATCACAACACCAGGGCCCTGGTACCGCAGGGAGGATTCAGTGTCCAAGGCGTCTTATTAGGAAAATGACCTACCCTATCTTCACAAGTCTTGGGTGGGTAAGAAGCACCATGAATTTCAAGCGGCGTGCCATTGCACGCCTCCACGCGGTGCTCCCAAGTTGCGGGTAGGTTCATGAGCTGCGCCGTGTACTCCCTGGTCGCGTAGGAAGTGCATGCATGTGCAACAACGTTACCCCAGAACATGTTAAGTCTCTGCCGCTCTTCCTCCTCGCGCTTGCTGCGTTCCTTCTTAACTCGTTCGTGATCTTCAACTTCACGCCGCCATTTTTGTCGCTCGTGTTCTCGGTGTTGATGTTCGCGGCGCTCCGTCTCCTTCCATTCGTCCCTGTGCTTTTCTACCTCCCGCGCCCACTCCTTTCGGATCTTCTCTTGTCGCTCGCTCTCTTCCTGCACCCTACGGGCAACTTCTTTCTTGTGCTCTTCTGCCTCCTGTGCCCGCTCCTTTCGAACCTTCTCTTGTCGCTCGCTCTCTTCCTGCATCCTATGGGCCACTTCTTTCTTGTGTTCTTCGATGTCCAGGTCCCATTGCTTCCGAACCCCCTCTCGACGTTCTCGTTCTTCACGTTTCCTGTGTGCAACTGCTCTCTCGAACTCCTCAACCTCGCGTGCATGCCTCTCGGATTCTTGCTTCCATTCTTGTCTCGTCCGCTCTTGACGCTCGTCCTCTTCCTGGATGCGACGCGCCACGGCCTTTTCATGCCACTTCCTTTGACGCTTCCACTCTTCTACAATGGCGGCGTGATGCTGTTTCTCAAGCTGCCATTTGTCCCGTAAGAGATCATGTCGCGCCGTCTCGTTCTTCCACTCGTGACGAATGGCGTCCATGGTCGATGGGTACATGGGACAGTAGGTAAAATGCATGATCAAGTTGGCGATGACGAAGATGGAGGCGGATAGTGCGAGTAGACCGCATGAGACCCATTTGCATCCACCTTTGGAAGCTCGGCGTCCAGGCATCAATGGCGTGGTTTCTTCTGATGGCCGACTACGAGAGGGAAAAAGTAAACAAGATAGTGTAAAGTGTTCAAAGGACGTAGACATACATAACCAATGGACCCGCTGAGGAGTCTTCTGACGAGTGCGGTCTATGCACAGGGGACTCATACCTAGTACACGTGCAGAGCGTGCATCATCCCATTCGGTTCAAGGAATGCAATGCGATAGTGAGTATAAGAGACTTACCCGAACATCTTGCATAGAGCTTGAAATAGTTGGAACGTATGCGACGGCTTCCGACGATAGAGTCACGCTGGAGAGGCTGCACCGAAGAGCAGATCCTATAGCAAGGAGGACTAAACCAACATGAGGTGGAACGACGCTATATACCGTAGGTTAGGACCTCTGCCACTGCTACCTTGTGCTAGCCGACACCATGACTCGGAGGTCCCCACTATAATGCCGCGTCAAAATGCGCACAACGGCCGGACAGCGTTGGATGGCGGGCCATTGGCGACCTTTCAACCGAGAGTCTTCTCTGAGTTATTTGGAAGTTGAGAGGGGCCCATATAGCCTTGATTATTAAATTAAGGCAGTCTCATCGAAGCTTGGAAGAAAATTTGGGCAAAACACGAGGCGAGTTGAAAATGTAGAAGGAGAGGGGGACTCCGGAAGGAAAAATCTGGTGGCGATACACTAGTAAACGCATAGAACGAAATTAGGGTTAGATTTTTTTCTGCATCACATCCTCATCCAACTACATCAGCAGGGAAGCTATGGGGCAATAACAATGTCGTACAATCTAGAATGCTTTGGCATGAAACCTTCAGACCGGGCCATGTTCATATGATCAGGCACGAACGCATGATTACGTCGTGTAACTACGTTGCATGAGAAGGGAAGGGTCTGAGTCTTAAACCTGTCATGTACCACCTCCTGAAGGGTCTTCACGAATACCTAACTCAGTGAGCGCGACTCGTTAGCGTCCTCAATCTTGTCACCCAACGCCACAGAAAGGAAGAATTTTCAATCATTATCATCGGCCTCGATGGTGCTGGAAAGACCGTAAGCCAACCACCTTAGCATCGCCCAAGTGTTAAGTGAGGATTCAGACTGACAGTGTGCATGGTAGACATTGCTAGAGAAGATCAAGACTCTCTATAATGACACGCCAGGCCTCGATCCTTCAAAGATAGGTCCCACCGTTGGACAGAACAGTACGTCCTGCCCGAGACCCATTGAGTCGTGCGTGCTCATACTTGTCACAGTGGGCAAGGTCTCTCTCCCCTCGACTATCCTCAACTTTTTCGACCTCGGAGGGCAAAGAGGCATCAGGTCTATATGGTCTCGATACTACGATGACTGCCACGCTGTCGTATTTGTGATCGACGCGCAGGACAGGGAGAGGCTTGGAGAAGGGTGGGAAGTGTTTGGTGCGTTCCATCGTTTCGTTGGGATAAACCGTTCGTTCAAGTCCCTCTGCCTTATCTTCATGCCTCGCCCCTTCCACATGATATGCCACAGACTCCGTTCTCTCTTCACCTCGAATTCTCAACGTCCCGCTACTGCTTCTCGCGAACAAACAAGACACACCCACAAGCATGTCTGCGACTGAGATAAGACAGGACTATGAAGTCTGGGACCATCATCGGCGGGACAGCGCTCGCAGGCGGTACGCAGAGGATGAAGCGGAGGAAGAGGAAAGGAAGAAGAGGCGGATTGCGAGCTTGGAGGTGATGGGCGTATCGGCGCTGGAAGGGTACGTCGTCGTTTTTGCTTCATTGTCCACGTCGGATTGAGCGCGAGGGTTGTGCAGACAAGGTGTGCGCGAGGCAGTCGACTGGTTATTCCTGCGCGTCCAGAATAGCCGACAGTGAGTGTGACCGCTACTTTTTCCCTGGGGTACACCTCATTTTTGGTACCAGGGACCTTGGTGATCGTGCTGCGAGGACAGGCTGGAGACTCGGGTAACATTATGGTTATGGCCAGTTTAGACTACCTTGGGGATGTACGACTAGCAAGGACAGGGGCTATTTATCACAGCCACATGTTGGGTACAAACAACTTGAAACTGCTGCGAAACCGACAAGCCTTTTGCGACTAACTCGACCGCGTTCACGCAATGGGATACTACACGACCTACTACTCCATCGGCCTCCCTTCTTTTCTCATTGCTGTCATTGCTCTCTATCTCTTGTTCACAGGTCTGTTCTCTATCCAGCTCGAACCGCAGCGCCATCACTGAACCGATTGACATCGTAGGCTCAGGTGAAGCATTCAATGTCGGTCGCTTTCTCGAGGAAACAAACCCTTTCGTCTGGGGCTCTCTTGGAATCGGTTTTTGCATCGGTCTCAGCGTCCTCGGAGCTGGATGGTGCGTCCCTCGTTGACAGACACCCTAATTCCACTTGGGTGAACCAGCTGACGGCAATGTTTCTCGCAGGGGCATTTTCTTGACAGGATCATCGATCATCGGTGGAGGTGTCCGGACGCCACGAATCAGTACGAAGAACTTGATCAGGTACGTCTGTACCGTGCATGCTGCTTTTACGGTTTCGTCATCCTGCTCATCGCATCCTCATCCATCCAGCATCATTTTCTGTGAAGTCGTGGCCATTTACGGAGTGGTATGTTCGTATTTTGTCGTAGTCTTATGATGACTTTTCAATGCGACGTACAGATCCTCGGTATTGTTTACTCCGCAAAGCTCCAAGCCGTACCCGACACACTTATCTACACGCGCCAGAACTACTACACCGGTAAGTCACCACTTTGTTTACTCGGCGCCCGTGATCTTCGCGTGCTATATCGAGTCGTTTTCCAGGCTTTGCTCTCTTCTTCGGGGGCCTGACGGTCGGCGTGTGTAACCTCTTTTGCGGTCTTTGTGTCGGCATTGCAGGCAGTACAGCGGCCCTCGCAGACGCCGCCGACCCCACACTATTCGTCAAAGTTCTTGTCGTGGAGGTGTTTGGAAGTGTGTTGGGCTTGTTCGGCTTGATCGGTGAGACTTGATACCCTGCATGCCCCTTACTTTTTCTCCGTACTGATGACACCTGATTCGTGCAGTGGGTTTGTTGATGACGTCGAATGCGCAAGAGTTTACAGCGGGCACGCCGGTGTGGAGTATGGCCGACGCAATTGGTTCTCATGCTGTGCACTAGGTTGTATACGCTATCGTCAGCTATTACTCATAGAAGGCTCCCATCGACTTCTTGGTAGTACTCACGCATTTCGATGATGAGTTGTATGGGCTCCCACTTCCGTGCCCGAACGCTTTTCAACGCCAAACACGGAGAAATCATGCGTAGCAGAGCCTACGAAAATTTGAAACGACTGATCTATCTTCAGGCCGTGGACTCATGCAATGATCATTGTACACCAAAAAAAGTTGGATGCGCAGGGGATTGAACCCTGGACCTTATACATATCCGCTCATGCAAAGCATACGCGCTACCACTGCGCTACGCACCCATGCTTGTGGTGTTTTCGGCGAATCAGTATCAATATTGGGCATGCTGGATTGGACTTTTTTTTCAACTTTTTTGAAAAAAAAAAGAAAGAGAGAGAGAACCATCAGCCTTAGTGTAAACGGGCTCACCAAGCTAAGGAACTTGCATCCAGACGCATTACAGCTGCGGACGATCTTCTCCGTTCGTCGCCATATTCATTGATCGGCCAACTCTTCCTGTCACGGTTTACAAGCATCAACTCGAAGGAACTTTGAAGTTGACAATGAACTGCTGATAAGTTATAACCGATGAGCATGGCGGGGTGCTTGCTTTTGTACAGCCTGGACGTGGTAGTATCATACATAGTTATTGCCCGCAATTGCGTGGATCGATAAGTGGTGACGCGGCACAGCCACCTATAACCCTATGCCTCTGCCAGCAATCATGGGATCGCTCAAGTTGCTGTCACTGACTTTGACGGGCCTCCCACGTCTTGCTCATTCTCTACAATCACTTGTCAATCGCTTATGTCGCCTCTCCGCTGGCCGCATTGCACCTGCACTCCATTCTTGGTCCGCTTGGCTC
>JBBPSU010000516.1:0-11645 GCA_038093755.1 Tylopilus microsporus | reverse complement strand
GGTAAATGTTTAACGCGGAACACTTACCATGATGATGACAAAAAGATCGTTCGAATGACAGGAGACGTCGAGCTCCAGAAACTCTCCATCGTTCCTCAAGCCGTCTCCCTCATATGAGTCATATTGCACTCCACCAACAACCTCGTGCGTTCCGCATGCCGCTCGAGCGACGTAATCACCCGACTTGGTACCCTGTGGATGAGCCGTGCTATGAGCATTGACCGTGCTTCAAACTTGCCCGCACTTGATGAATTGCGCCAACGCCTCACGATGATCAGTAGTTCGACATCGTCGTTCAACCTCGTGGCTGCAGCCTGCGAGCGCGCCGAGTAAGCGGCTGTGCAGTCGTCTTCACTCCCCGGAGCTGCCCCATCCAACATACCCCCAGTTCATGATGTGCTGGTAGCCCAATGGAGTCCGTGTTCTCGACGACGAATTCGTTACTCCATGCGCCGCAGCGTCTCCAGGTCGGGAGCAAAGACGGACAAGAGGCCGCGCCTGCTGTCAGGTCGTCGAAGCGCCCGCGAGCATCCGTCAAGAGCACTCTCCAGAGCGTTCGCGGAGGCCATCGCCCAACTTGATGATGGTCATCGCCCGGCAGACCATGCGCGCATGCGTCGCGTCTCTCCAGCCTATCTCTACCTACGGTATACCTTTCACGTTCCACACCTTTCCTCGCTGATGCACTACCGCTGCACAGACGGCCAAGAAGCGGTACTTAGCAACCTGCTCAAGAACGTCTATGACAACAACCGCGAACTCCAGCACAACTTCGGTCCGTGCGTGCATGAAGGCCCGATCCGTTGGCGCAATGCTGTGCAGCAAAGCTTCATCACACAGTATTAAAAGCAACTGTCGCGCCCGACCATGCGTTCTTCGTGCCGGTGTCAGACGATGGGAGCATCAAGATTTGGGATATGGCGCAGTTGGAACGGAGTGTGGCGAGCAAATTGCGGCATACGTACACACAGCATCATGCGCACATCAAGAGTGAGTACCATCGAGGGCGTGTACTGCTTTGCGAGCGCGACGGAGGACGGGGGTGTGCATGTCGTCTGGGTGCATGTGAAGGCATCTGGGTTGCTGCCGAAGTATGGTAGTAGATAGTAGTGTGAGAACAATGGTCCTGTGATGTCAAAGTATTAGCTAGATATGCATGTGTACTTGGAATGATATTTTTGTGAGCAGTCAGATATGGAGAGTTGAACTTTCCTACAGCTTACTATTTAAGCCAAATTATGAACTTGAATAAGCCTGCTGAAAGCCTGAGCATGGGGAGCCTGGAAATTCTGGGAAGTCTGTTACCACTGGAAGTTCAAATCTGGGAAGTCTGGGATCTCTATGCAAGCTGGAAATTCTGCAGGTACTGCAGCCTAATCCCTGGTTTGCTGATGGATGGGAGGCACAAGGAATGACACTAGAATAGCAAAGCGTGGGGTCGTAGCCAACGAGTTCCTCGGGTCCAAAGGTCAGCATGTAAAGTAGACGGATGAAGTGTTGGGCATTGCTGTGAATGGGGTATGGTCGAGATTGAATGGCACCGGAACAATCAAAGATGTGAAGGCAGAAATACAATTGGAGGATGGATATCGCGACAACGAAACGACGACCCGGTTGAGCAGTAAAAATCGCGTAGGATTTTCTTGTGATCTGCTTAGCCATGCCAGAGAAATCACTGCCACTGCTAAGTTCGAGGAACGATGCGACATTCCGCCACGAGTTGGGTCCGTCAGGGTCAAAAGGATCCCTCTGAAGGAGAGCTATATCAGGTTTCATCTATATCTTTGCATCCATTGGTGCAGGTTTTGTGGTGAATTCTGTGGACCAGAGACGTTGTTTATCTGTCAGAGCTCTTGTGCGCGATCTTGTATTCGCCCCCACGAACAATGGGGATAGGTTGCCAAGGGCTGCGGTGATATGATTCAGCCATGTTGCTACCTTGTCCTCTTCCACTCCAGGTTTCGGCAGGTAAGTGATTTGCTCTGTCTCGACCACTGGGTTCATGTTAGGATCTTCGACCGTCCTCGTGATGGTTAACGTGCGTTTTTGGTTCTTTCTGCGTGACGTACGGCTTGTCAACGTTGAGCCCGTCTTCATTGTATTTTTCCTGCGTAGCCTCCTGCCACTGGCGGCGGATTGAGAATCTGGAGATGAGCGAAGGATGTAGGGTAGGTAGATTGGTTGCCAGCATTTTGAACGGATGTCGTAAAGCGGTTTCCCGCTCTCCTTCAACTCGGAGAGAGCTGGAACATCAATGCCTTCTCGGATTTCCTGAAAAGAACAAAAGAGATGTAGGACGAAGTCGTTCTGTCCAGCAGACAGTGGATCCTCCTCGATGATGGCTCCAGCGAATTCGTTTTGAAGATCTTCGTCTAGTGGCGCTGCATTGAAGAGCTTCACAGACTCGGAGGTAGGAACCGAGGCCGTTTTCAGTTTGAAAGGTGTGAATGATACTGAGGTAATTGCATTTCTGGGCGGGGGGGTGAGGGGATTCATCAAATCAATTTTGGAGGAAGATGGGGGGATATGTGAACGTATCACAACTTGTGGTCATACCAGCGATCAACACATGTACCAATTGGGGTCCCAACTCTGCGACAGTACCACAAAATTGATTGTATTTGACAGTGGAACAATAAAAGTATAGCCTACTGTGTGAAGGAGTAGTAGAATTGTTTGTTCCAGTAGTGATTCAACCAGAAATCAGTAGAGTGTTTGTAGCTAGTGTGGCAGTTTAGGTGTGGATTCGCTGTCTTACCAAACCGTGGGATAACCTGCACAGGGGAACAAACATGTGCTAAAGGAATAACGTCGCCAATATGTGAGCCATCTCATCTGGTTGCACGCTTTAGTGAGCGTAAACTCAATGTGGGGTCTGCTTCAGGGGCGAGATTGAACCATTGTACGTATGCGAAAAATGTGTTGATCCCGTGGATGCGAAATACAAGTCTGAGTTGTGCTACCAAATGCCCTATCACTTCTAAGTGAGATCAATGAGATAGAACATGAGAACATAAACGTACCATTCAATCCCCCAGTGGGCCAAGAACTATTTGCCGTCGGGCTGACCACCACGCAGTCATAACAACCATGGGGATTGCGTTGCAAAGGAGGGGAAATACGGAGCGTTTGAGCGGGCTCCACTAATCCTGGGTCATGCCAATTGTGCAGTTGCACTCGTATCTTCGACCAAATTTGCACTTTGTCCATCGGCAGGGTGCAACGAAACGAAGCCAGCTTCTGTCTGGTAAGGTCGTGAGGCTCTCCATTCGAAGTGCGCTCCAAACATGCTCTGATTGCATCATGGAGGTCGGTAAGCTCGAAAGATTCAGAAGCATTAGCTATTGTCATACTTGAGGGCTTAAGGGATAAGTGAATGGCTGTGGTAGACATGGCGAATGTTCGCAAAGGCTGTGGTACCTGAGCAGAAGTATCGTGAGCGAGCACTTCAGTGATAGAGAAGTAGTTGATGGTTTTGCATGTTGGAGTACTGTACAGCAACAAGTTCCGAGTTTCTTCATCCGGTTCATGCTCCTGTTCATCGTTGTCGTCCTCACCATCGTCGTCACCATCGGAATGGCTATCAAGATCGGGCATGCTCACTATCCATGTTGCGAGATCAAACCGAAAGCACTTGTCTACGCGATCAAGGTGACGAGCGATCTGTGAATAATAATTTTGGTTGTTTCCGGCGCAGGCAGGGTGCTTGATCTGTGTGACGTGTGCGTGTTCTGTCACATCTGCGCTCCATTGCATTACGGCGCCGCTGTCTCGAATGGAAGGTACTACATGTTGGAGAAGTTCTAGCTTAGGGATGTTGAAATGTTCAGAACGTGCGCCAGTCGCGATGACGGAATCTTTGTTATCGTGAAACGTTCACAAGGCAGTGTCCAATTGCTGTAAGGCATGCTCGTCGAAAGAAGGCATTTGAGCAAGATATCGGAAATCCATGAGGGCACGGACGGCTATCAGAAATCGGGGGGGAATGGCGCCAGCGATGATAGCGATAATATACTGTTGCATGGAACGATGATCGCGTCCTGTCACTTGCTTTAATTTTGATACCCCCTCCTTGAAAGCACGATATCCGACTAGAGTTTGAATGAGCGTGTAGCGGTAGTCGATCTCAGCGTCGCCCAAAACAATGATGCACCACTGTAAGTTGTGGTCAAAGAAAAATCTATGGATGTGGTGGAGAATTTCGGGTTTCAGGAAGACCGCTGGATCGGATAAAGGCCAGTCGACCCAGAATGGAGTATCTACCCCATTAAGGCCATATTCTTTTGCATACTTGAGAAATTTGATGTAGTTGTCAAAACGGCATTTGGAGGTGATTAAAAGGATTTTGTTTCAGGTTTGATCAGCAATACGGCGGGGATGAGTAATGTTATCACCAAATTGGTGATACGTTGCAGTGGAAATCGAAGAGATCCTCGTGGATGTGCATGCAAGTAGACTTTGTTCTGGGGTATCAGCAATGTAGGCGATGAGGGGTGTGAAACAATAGCGCAGCCTACCGACAGGGTCACTCATCATGACACCTATGGTGGCAGCAACTTTCAATGGGCGTAACATGGTGTCTAAACATTGGTGGAAAAGCCGGTCAGACAAGAGCCCACAAACCCGGGACTTTTTGTGAATGAAGGAAGGGACAGGAAGGAGGGCAAGAAGGAGGTGACCGTGCAGCGAGCCTTTGCTATGGATATCGGCATCAAGGTTGGCAAGGCTGATCAATAGCGGGTGTGCCGAAGGAGGTGACCGTGCAGCGAGCCTTTGCTATGGATATCGGCATCAAGGTTGGCAAGGCTGATCAATAGCGGGTGTGCCATGCAGTTGCCAGATATAGTAGATATGTTTGTTTTGTCTGAAGATAACGTGACACCTAGGAGCGTCGAGCCGGCTGGTAAGGCACTCTGTAGTGGAGGGAGTAAGTGCGAGGAAGCATCAAATCTTCGATCTTACCTGTAGTTCCCATGCGTGATTTCCAGAGAGCCAGTCTTTGTAGATGCGCACCAACCGAGCAGCTGTCAACCAAATTTTCCGAGGAACAAATGAGATATGGCGTTCAAAGAGAGGGTGGCTGAGTAAGGCTTGAAGACATTCGATGGGATCCCTATAGTATAAACTGATGGAGCGCTTCGTTGGGACGGAAGGACACAGTGCGAGATATTTCCAGCATGGACCGGCTGGCAACATCTCCGTCCACAAACGCAACTGCCTCGCGGACTGGAAGGAAATTGGGAGTGTCTTCATCTGCGACAAGATCAGAATCGATTGAGAAGGAATTGAATGCGTGCTCACCAGATCTAATGACAATAAACTGTCAATCGCGGCCATGCTAAGGCCCGAACGCAGGAGCCAGGATCCCAGTTGCCAGTCTTGTTGTGAAGCAAAAGGATAAAATAGGTTCTCCCGGCGCAATGAACTGTATTTGTCGGAAAAGAAGTGGTCCATGAAAGTCGTGCCTCCAGGAAATGCTTGAGATACATTTGGATGATATTCCACCTTCGAGTCTCCTACAAGGTCTACATCCGAGCCATTTGTTTCGTCGAAATAGACATCAGCGTCTGCGTGAGCATGCGGGTCGTCGAACTGGGTGTCCACAGGGGGCATAGGCTGATGGGGTGAATGAGGACGAGGTGATAACGTGGACGCTCGGGTCGGAACGTCACGGGGATGATCGCGTTGGACGACAGGTGGATCGTAAGTTGCAGGTGGAATGAAAGAACCGCAAGCGATGGAGGGCTGGTTCATGTGGCGGAGAACGTTCGTCTCGTTGGAGAAGCGCTTGCCGCATTCTGGGCAAAACGAAAGCTTTTCCACACGCCTGAGTTGCCGGGTTTTGATCCGTGGCATGTATACTAGTAGTACCTCAGAAGTCGACCGGGAGGTGATCCAGCAGAGCTTGCTTTGCTCGTATTTGTACTAATGGACGGTCGCCGTACACCAACAGATCTAGCTTCACTCAACCCTCAACGCCTCGTGCATTTTTTGCCCACCATGTCGATTACTCCCTGAGTCAGTCCAAACAAGTATATGGAGCAAAGTTTAGAGAATACCTTTGAGTCTGTTTCCCACACGGGCCACGGGCAGGCAAGTCTACCCCAGTTTTGCGAACTTTGCATTCGAGCTAACTGAATCCTTTCTGACTCTTCAGCAACTCCCAGGACCTCACACCTTCCCTAGTCCACACAGCTCATTGGAAGCTCGGCTTTTGATAGCCACTGCACGAATTGAATACCTCATTCGTGTCATCCAGAAGGATCTCGCAGACCATCTAGTCCAACGTGACCTGCTACGTCTTGAATACAACCGCATGAAAGTCGAACAAGCTCGAAGAGACGTCATTGAAGCGGAATTTTGCATTGGACGTGTGCGATTGGGTATCAGGAAGAGTGGGCACTATTCCTTGCTGGCATGCCTGGATTCTTCGCCACTGTCCGAAATGGGTGCTGGCAAATCTCGTGCAGATGGTACGACTATGTTGTCGCCTATCATTTGTTCCTGCTGACAGGAAAAATGAAATTAGTGGCTGCTGCAGATGATTCCTCGGGGTGTGTTGGATCACCAAGTTCACATAGAGGCGCGGATTATAGCACCACCCTTACTTGTCCCTGTACTGTCTGACTCACTGGAAATGTGAATTGTTCTGCGTCCAAGAGTCGATCATTGTTGAGCGTTCAATCACTGCGGAAACGAAAAAATAACTAGACACAAAGTGTAGTTAGTTGTTTGTAATAACCCTACTTCAACGTTAGCCAACACTCTCGCCCTATCCCTATACCTAACCCCCTCGCAGCACAGCGACGATGTGACATCCAACGCGACGACGTGCCCTCTTCCTCTTCCTCTCCCCCGTCTCGCCCACCTTGCGACGACGTACCCATACCTGTACCTGTTACAAGTCGCCGGTATTACCGCTGTTGCTTTTCGTTCATCATCGTCCATGCAACTGCTGATGTGCACACAGAGCCCCACACCCCCGTCCCTTTGCTAGCCGACGACGACGGCGCAGCGTCACCTATGAGCTTACACCACCGATGACATGATGACGACGAGGGCCGCATCAGCATGCGCACGCCGGAGAGGATGCTTTGGATGGCATATACAATGGACTCAGTCTGGCCTTCGAGATAGGGCTGTCTCCAGCTGAGAAGCATTCGAGGTATGCCTGTTTCCTTGTCGTCCTTGTGCTAATGACCCTTGACCCCAGTCGACAAGGACAGCAAGGAACTCGTACAACAATAACGACGCTCGCTGGCGTGCCATACACCCTAGGCAACGACAACAACCCTTCAAGTTGCGCGTACCACATGCTAGGTGACCACGAGGACGAGAATGCAGATGCGATGATGACGACGTGCGTGGTGTGCTACATGCCTCACGCGACCACCATAGCCCGTCCCTTCGTCAAGCAATGAGGACGAGGACGCCATCACGTCGGGATGCCACGTGTGGCAGGGAGCGAGGAAGACGATGATGTGAAGGCGACGACCTACCATGATACGGCGTACCACACACCCACCACCACCCGTCCCTTCATAGTATTGAGGATGAGACTCGGCTGACGCATTGTCATTGACCAACAACACGTGCATAGGCGGCGAGGAGAACTGGAAATGAGGAAGGCACAGTGACGGCGGCGGCAGCAATGCACGCGTCCCTCGTGCCCGACACCGGGCCCTTTGTCGATGACAACAACACTGAGGTACCACAACTGCAACAAATCGTGCCCAAACCTCACACAAGCAGTATACTAATACAGTGTAGATTAGAGATATAATAAAAAACCTGTTTATTTGTCTGAGCTCGAGTGAGCTGCTACTGGTACCGAGCAGTGAAAAGATGCAAAGTTAGTGTTTACATAAATCATGTGTATTTTGCCATGCCACATGGCATAAGCACTGATTTCTTGTTCCAGATATGACCATTCCTGGTGGCTGAGCCTGGGGTCCATAGGTCTCTGCATAACATGACATCCTAGGAGTTCTGTGGTTAAAAAGTAAGTACTCTGTGCAGCCTTCCCATGATACCCAAGTCTGTATAGCCTCCACAGGCCTTTGCAAAACACCACATCCTGGGGAAACCTGTAAGTCAAAAGGTTGGTTTGCTGATGTAGCGTGAGATGCCACCGTGCCAGTATCTCGGGTTGTGTGGCCAGTGGGTTCGGGGACGGAGAGACATTGTTCAGTAAAGTCTGCACAGAAGCTCGGAGTGAGCGGAGCACAAATGGACATAGTACAGACTCACAGGTAACCCATTCGGTAGTTGGTTCACTCATATAGACATCTTCACCAACGGTACGTACCATCTCGAGGAGAGCTTCGCCTGCATCGTTCGTACGACCAGCAGCATTCAAAGCTTGACAAAGACATTTCCAGATTGTGATATGAAGATTATCAAAACTCCAACCAGACATCTGCCAGAGATAGCGGTGAGCGACATTTGGCACTGCACTAGTTTCACTAGAACTTGCCAATGACACCATGACTGGCAGTGGGTGTTGCTCATGCTGTGCACGTGCATCCTTGAATGACTGTATTGCATTTGTGAAGTTGCCATTCTCCATGTATATATTCCCAATGAGCAAATACATGTAAGCCTTTCGTAGACATCAGTCATAGCATCCAATACACGCTGGCACATCAAGTATGGACGTGCCTGTACCATACAGCATGATGGATTGCAAGGAGCTATATTGATGAGGTCGTCCGTGCGGGAAATAGCATTGAGAGGCTCTCCTGCCATAAACACGATAATGGCCTACAGGGAATAAGCAATGGAGGGGACATGTGTGAAGTTACACACCTTGAGGAGGAGGAGAAGGGTGACATGATCTGAATGAAAGCAATGTCGCATGCCCGATAGGCACTGTCCTTTTCACCCTTTCCGACAAGCGCTAAACTCTTCGCGATGTAGGCGATGATCGACGGCCAAATTTCCACGGCCTTGGTGTGAGGTAGTGTGAGGTGGTGTCAGTGGTAGTGTGTGAGAGGAGAATAAAAAGCACCTTATTGGCATCGAAGAGAGCTGCATCTGGGTGTCCCGAACGAGCCCGTACGAGAGCGCGAGCAGCGAGTAGATGGTGGTTCGGATGCTGAGAGTTGTGCATGGCAAGGGTCAAATATGCTTCTGCGTCGTTGAGTTGAGAAGCCTCACGGTGAGTCGAAACAGATTTTCCACAATAATAGATCCATCTTTTCTACCAATTGCAAGAAACTCGTTTCCAGGAGACAGTGTCATGGAGGATATGTCTTCAGGGTGTTCGATGCGACCGACTGTGCATGGGTTGACGTATCCCAAAATGTGACAGTACGACCGGTAGTATACACGATGAACTTGCCATGTTTTGGTAGCGTGATGCAAGAGTAGGAGTCGCTGTTGGGGACTACCCATTTTGAGATGATCGACCCAGTGAATGTGTCCAGCTGCTGGATTGCATTACCGGATACGGCATAGAGATGGTCGCGAAACCAGACCAGACCGTCGTCGCGCCACACTCGAACGGAGTTTTCGGTCGCAGTGGCGGCCTCAAGAACTTGGCCGCGATCACGGGACCTTCGTGAAGAAATATTTTCACGTGTTGACGACTGTTGACGACCCAAACTGTGGCTGTGCCATTTTCAGGAGCTGAGACGAGTGCCATCTGTAGAAATCGAGGCCGTGGATGGCGCGGTAACCCTCCTTGTGTTCCAAAACTATTCCTCAGGTCTTCATGTCCCACACGAACACGTCCCCAGAGTACGTTCCTGCCGCAATCCAACGCCTGTTCTTCGACACTGAGAGACAGAGGACGTCCTTCACCTTGATCGTTTCTACCTGATGGCTTTCACGCACCCCCCCACCTTCCTATGTTCTGGTATCGTCCACCACTCAGGATATACCCGCAATTGACCGAGAGTGCTACAGCACATAGACTCATGCTGGCGTTGATTTCGATCGGAAAAGATCGATCTTTCAAGTTTACAGCTCTTAGCATCAACGTAGCCCAGTCTAATAAGTCTGGCTCTACGCACCGGCCATCCTCTCCAAAATGGGCATCAATGACACAACTCAGGAAAACGATGGTGAGAGTCAGGATGGAAGTCGTGGTGCAATTGCGCAGTTGCTTTCCACTGATATAGATTATGAATAGCGCCCATTCCATCACCTGATGCTTTTGGTCGCTGTCACGCCTTGTTGCCCCCCACAGGGAACATTCTTTCATTTATGCACTCCCTCTTGAACATGGATACGAATGATTATCTGCGAAGCCCACAAATCCGAGTCATCATCGTTGCATGGCATACGTCGAAACACCTGCTTCGTATGACAAACCCAAGATGAATCTCCCATTCCACGACTTTCCGCATCGCTGCGATGATTATTCAGCTCATCCGACCGTCTCTGCAATGCGTGCTTGGCTGTTATACTTACCAGATTCAGAATGTAACCTATCAATACGAAGGGAGCACCGTGTTCAAACATACCCTTTTAGCCTGACTATTCTTCATTATCCGTGCATGGTTTTCGTTCGGTCTTATCGCGATGTTATTATTCTCTACGGTAAGGTCGGAACCATCGGTGGATGCTTAATCGGATGACCTAACACAACCCGGTGTGCTTGTCTCTTTGTTGAAGAATCGAACTCGAGACACGGTCAACTGCCCCCCACGCATAGTACTAGTACCTGTCGAGAAAAGATATCAGGGAGTATGGGTGTTCAAGAGACGACTATGGACAGAAGAATGTGTGTGTACTCCACTCTAATAATGTTTTAATAAAATTGTCGTCTCATGCCTAAGATGATTGCATCTCGAGCGCTCGCCTAAACTTGAATGACCCCACGATGGCTTCCACATGACGTGCAAATGGATTGTCCCAAGCCCCACCATAGCACCCTGGCCCGGGAGAGCTTCTTTTCGCGTTATAGTCAGTTTGACTGCCATACTAGTATCAGTATCGTCACTTGCATGCAAGTTCTTGGCGTGAAAGGTACACAGAATGTTTCTGATATATGTCTGAGCTGGTATTCAATAAATAAGGTAAACGCACTTCGTGGACTGGAAATCCAGCCCAGCAGCTATGACAATGCTCTACCGTGAAGTAGGATGAGATACCCGGATGACAGTTGCGTTTTGTATGCAGTTTCATCAAGGCGTAGGACATCATGTGGCTGGCATGGACTGATTCCTTGATGAAGATGGCAGAGTCAACGTTATCGGGGCGATGCGTTGCGTTGGTATCCTGTGTACTAAGTTAGGTCAGCGAATATAAAATGGGAAGAAGCATGCAGGAACATCTTCAGACTATCCTCATTTTTTTGCTAGGCTGCTAGACTTGTCGTTGATGTTCATGTCGTCGACGACATTAATGATGGGTGCGAACTAACAAAATTCAGACCCCGGGGCGGTACGAGTACTGACTATATTGGACAGAGCATGCTGTGCCAATCGAAATTAATGCCAGCGGAAAGCTATGTGCAATGATATTCTCTGCGAATGGCGAGCATCTCTTCAGTGGTGGTCGATACCAGCACGTTGGAGTGTGGCAAGTGCAAGACGGGCAACGCGTGGGAACGATCGAAGCGTGGGATGTCCTCTGTCTCGCAGCATCGAAGGATGGAAAACAGATCGCGGGAGGGACGTCTGGGGGCTGGGTATTCG
>JBBPSU010000514.1:0-11681 GCA_038093755.1 Tylopilus microsporus | reverse complement strand
CCCGGCTGTTCCCAGATGATCGAGCTCCACATCGGTTGCTTCCACATGACCTGTCGATGTCGCACCGAGTTCTGCTACCTCTGTCGTGCGCGGTGGAAGACGTGTCGGTGCCCACAGTGGGACGAACAGCGGTTGTTGGTCGCTGCAGAAGAGCGGGTGGATGCACAGCTTGGGGTGGGCCGGGAACGGGGTGCACGACGCGATGTCCCTGCGCAGCGAGCAGCTCCCGTTCCCGCCCCCGCCCCGGCGAACGTGTTCGGTGCACCTGTAAGACGCGCTGCACCTCCAAGGCCAGTACCAGCACCGCGACCTGTTGCCCCAGCTCAGCCACAGGCACCAGCGCGCCCTGCAGCTCCGGTACGTGTGCCTGCTGTGGAGGTACGACGTCCCCCACCTGTGCCTCCACGCACGGCCGCGGCCTCGGCCTGGACTGTGCAACCTGCAGCTACTGCTTCGACGTCCCGAAGGGAAGCTGCAATCCAGAGAGTTACAGCCTGGCGTGATTCGGCTGCCTCTGCCGCGTCTACATCCACGTCGGCAGCAGCATCTCAGTCTAGGAACCCCGGATCGCCATTATCGGCGTTGACATCGGCCGCGTCAGGATCTAGACCCACCTCGACATCGACGCCGGCAGCGACACCCTCGACGAGCACCCGACCCAAGACGACCTACACCCCCAACGCCGATCCGATGCGCCAACGCCTCGTGCGCGAGATGATGGAGCGCCTGCGGACTGACCACGAGTGCGACCATACGGAATGGCGCTACCGTCACGGTGGAGGTATCTGCCAGCATTGTGGGCACCATCTGCCGTTGTATCTCTTCGTGAGTGGGTTGTGGGTCAGAAGAGTGCCCTGGCTAACGTTGTTTGCAGCGGTGCAAGGGGTGTGAGACGCTAGCGTGTAATCGGTGCAGGCGTAATCGGTTGTGAGAAGGCAGTCACGTGTTCGCTACTTGTTAGTTCCCCCACACAACATGTAGCGTTACACAAATTAGACTGTCTCGATGTAACGAGATGGGTGTTGTGTTGAAGATCGACCCCCCGGTTCATCAAATCCAGAGTCTTTCGTGGCTACACCAAGTGTGTGGGTATCATCCCGTGGGCGATTCACACCCCCGCTCGTCCCACTGCTATATCTAATACACCCATGACTCGGATGTGACTCGGGACAGGGGCGAGGCCTTTTTTACGTGAAACGATAAGATGGCATCGACGTAAAGCGTAGCATCACATTAAATCCTCGATCCCTGTGGCGTCGCTCATGGGGTTGCTCTGTGCAATCATATCCAACGTTCCCTGCGCCCCCGGATCCTGCGTCAACAACCCGTTCAGTCTCCCATCCGACACCATCAGCCTCCCAAAGTTGAGTACTCCCTGCGCGAATTCCTGCGCTGTATGGTGGACTGCGAGCGTTTCGCTCCCGGCAGCGAGTCTTCCGACGAAGAGGGTGACGTCCAGAGAGGCATTGGTCAGATCAATAGTGCGCGTGCGCAGTGATTGTCCATGCGCCACGCTCGCCTGCAGCATCCTCTGCTGATCGTAGAGCGTATTCCCAAGCGAATTCAGACGTGCTACCTCCTCGTTGATTCGCTGGAGGGCATCCATGGCGCGTTGAATGCTTTGCTCGCACGACCGTGCATTTTGTTCAGCGCTGGCGACTGTTGTCTCGGCGTCCTCGATTTCCTCAAGTCGAAGAAATCAAAGGCCTCTCCGAGACCAAACGTGAAAATGTTTCGTATGACCTGTCAGCATGTGAGACTATAGTCCGCTGAAAATAACACGAAACTGTACCCGAGCGTCTTCCCTGCTGTCGCGATTTCTCTCCGCGGACCGGATGGTCTCTCTGGCTTGTTGAATGTGTGCTTCGGCCGTCGCCCTTTGACCACTGCGAGGTACTATGTTAGTCTAGATTTAGAGGAAGAGAAACCGAACATACTTCCAGCTTTCGCGTTGCATTTCTACACCTGTTCGTATCGTCTCTGCGACTTGCACCATGTTCTGAAGTCTCTCAAAGCGTTGTTGTGCCGAACTTATTTCAAAGGTAAAGTCTGTTGCGAGCTGCAATCGAATGTTACCCACAGAGACATCAAAGCACGGGGAAATCCAGCATACCGCGGTGAATCTCTGGGTCAAGTTTTTCGCTTTCCCGCTCAATTCTCGAAAATGAGCAAATACGACCCGACTTTGTGATTTACAAGCATTGACGAATGGAGCGCAGGCTTCCCGGTTTGAAGTAGGATTACGATAAGGATCTTGCGTGACTTGATGGAGCGACTCGATACGATTGACCAACACGAGAAGGGTATCCATCGCAGGAGCGGCATCTTGTGTTAAAAGTGTCCCGCTCTCAGACTGCAACGCGGTCATCGAATGCTCAAAGGATGCACAACGCGCAGCTGCGTCCTTGATGTCTTGCTGCATAGCAGCAATTTCTGAGACGAGCGTATTGATCTGGGGCTGTAAAATTAGGTAGGATAGGCCCTTGCTTCCCTTCTGGTGGATTGGATGGCTTACGTCTTCTCCATGTGTAAGTTGTACCTCTGAGAGACGAGTAAAGTAAGTTTGGGCAGTCACAACAAGACTGTTCATACCGTGCGAGAGTGCGAGCTGGAGCGCGGCAAAGGCACGCAGAAAAGACATGGATTGCGAGAGGCGATCCCCGAAGAGCTGGGGTTGACGTTGAGGAAATTGTTGGGTTAAGTAGGTGGGGTCGGGTGAGAAGTAAAACTTCGTGGCCCCGACTCAACGCAGCGTAAGGTGTATCTGAAGGTTGTGTTTTCCGAGAGCGAAAAGTGATGTATTACTAGTATACGACTGCGTCACAGTTCGAAGGGTGCTACTCACCAAACTGACGATCCCTGTCGAGAGTCTTCACTATCTCATTTCTTCCTTCCATTCTTCCTCTCCATCATTCATTCTTCTAGAGTTCGCGTCTAACCCATTTATGTACACTTGAAAGAGGCGTGTGACCACGATTCTGGGATGGAGGCTGCGAGGAAAGGGTCCTTGACCGTGATCGTGAACTTGCCGATCGCCAGGATTGCTGTAGAAAATCACGAGGCTGACTCGGTGGACAAGTCAGTATTCTAGATTTTAGCAACTTGAAGCTGTCGGTGGAGGTGCTTGCCAACTCAGCGCGTTGTACATGTTGCTAGGGTGTTGCCGAAAACCTCTCAAAATGGGCCGTTCACACCACGCTCTATGTGTCTGACTTCTCAAAAGGATTTCATTTATCAACTGCAGCGTCCACGCAGCAACCTCGATGTGATAGGTTCTTCGCCTTGCGGTGGTCGGGAGGGCGCTAGGACGTTCTTCAAGTTGGAGCGCTCGGGCCATCTCACCGCAGCTTCGGCAGGATCTACTAGTACCCCTCAGCATATAAATGTTCTCTTGCAACACGTCCCTTGGCTAAAGTGTCTGCCAAGCTACATTCTCCAACTCGACCTCATTGCGGCATGTCCACCACTTCCGACCTAGTCCAAGTCCGCAACGCGATCTCGCAAATATCCAGAGGCAGAAATCAACGAGGACAGCTGGATGGTGTGCGTAGTTGATATTTCTTCCACGCTCGCGCTATAATGCTTTTTTGCAGCATGTGGTGCGACACAAACTGGGAAGACTTTCTTCAACCTGCGCGTCTCGTCTCGTTGTAAGACAATGATTAGGAACAGCTCACTTGGGTATCTAGAGCCCATCATTCGATATTCGGCTCCCCTGGTATGATATGATGTGGCATTTCGCATGTCACTGGCAGGCTGCGTATATGCAATGCTGTTGACCTGGATATGTAGGTCATGCTAACGAACACGCTGAAGACAACATCATTATTGCATCGTCTATGCGGCTAGACACGGGATGCCAACTTTGACATTATGTACGTTAGACGAGGAAAAAGTAGGGTGTACCTACTATGGGTGGATACTTATAACATGTTTTGCACCAATAACGTATCGTGGTATGTTGTCAGTCGTCCCCGGTACCTATACCTAGTTGTGAGTTTGTGCAGCAGCATCATCCACAGCTGCGTACCACGTAGGCTCATGGCTCATCCTCAACATCACCACGGGACCCTTACGGGTGGCTTCTTGACGGGAGCGAGATGCCACCATAGCATCACAGTGAACCGGATGCCAGATTCCACACCACAGCATGGACCCGATCGCATCACTCGCGACGTCACCCAGGAAGATGGAGAAGACGGCCCTGACTTGCAAGGTAACAAGCCGACAGAGGAATCTGGTCACGGATTCCCGCGATGGGCCGGTGGCCGGCTTCACGCCGAGGATGGACCCGATCCGCGTGAGGATCACGCAGCAGGGTGAAGACGAAGAAGGTGGCCACGGACCGTACAGTCACATGAAGCGACGAAGTAGTGGTTCAGTCGCGAGTCCGTATCACGTCGTTGTGAGGACGATTGGAACAGAGTATCGCCAAGTCCATCCAAATAGCGCACGTAGTTGAACTGGGCGTGGAGTCATTGGTCCATGATACCTCGGAGATCCATACCGGTTCCCATGAACCCAAGGGGGACGACGAAGAGAGTGTTCGTCAATGCTGAGCCACTCTGCAGATGGTGATCTTGGCACTTTCGGTCAAGAGCGTTTGGACAAAAGCATCGACTTGAAGTGACATCCACAGACGGGTCTTGCACCCGAACTTGTTCCCGATGCATCCGAGGAAGGTACGAAAATAACAGAACAGAGGGTCGGATTGGTGGAGCGGCGAGGGCGAGAGCGATCACGTGACAGCGGACTTTCTGGAAATTGCCTCGGTCCAAACTCTTCGGACTCACTTCAATAGTACTAGTAGTGGATCACACTCAGCAAGTAGTGCTGGCTCCATTCTCACAAGGCCTATTCTCAATGATAGCGAGGTGATTCATCTTACTGACGTACACCTGATCAAGTTATTAGCTCAGTGCGACATTGGCATTGTACGAATACAAATTGCCGCACCAGTGGCACTCAGGCTGCAAAAAGAGATACCAATTGCGACATGAGAATGGCCAACTCCGAGGGCCCACGAGGCCACACCGCACACGCCGCAGAACTCCATTGCTGTAGTGCCATCGACGTGCACAGCCAGTAGGAGCGTACTAACGACGAACCCTGTCCGTTTGCTGTGGGGTGCTGTGCCAAAATGAGCTTAGACTTAAGAGCCCCTCGCCACTGATCTGCAAGTTTCAGCTTCCCAACTTCTTTCAGCGATGATGACGAGCACGACAGACATCGGAAAAACACGATCTCGGTCTGAGTCGGGCTCGGAGGCTTCCAGCACGTCGAACCCAGCAAAAAAGCGACCACGGCTTGAGACGAACACGTCTCATACCCAGGACGGGCCTGGGGATTGTGGGCCTAGTTCCCTGATTGTGGGTCTGAGACCCTGTTGCCAATTTACCGACTGACAAATCCTGCAGGACGGTGTACATCCGCTTGCCGTTTCTAACACCAAACACGGCCTGAGGCAGGACTCGGAAAGGGAGGATATAGAACACTGTGCACCGACGGACGAGCTATATCAAGTACCCTTTTGCTCCTACCCTGCGAGCCAGAACGAAGCAACGGTCATTACAGGTAAAAGGGCGTGTTTGTCGCTATTCGAAGATTGCTAACGATAGGGTAGCTATCCGAGCGACCGATGTTGCCCTTGGCCTCAGACGACTCCCTGCCGGCTTTTTCGTCGTGCTGCATCATTGTGGCCTCGAGTGGAGAACAGAGAATAAACCTTTGTCAGTGAATGACGATATCGTGCAATGGAACGGACCGATCCCAATGTAAGCTCCCCTTTCAAGTTGCAGCAAAGGTTACAAATTCTGACATTATATATAGATCATCGGACATGTCGGCCACGATTTGCCTTGAGGTCTATGCTTCCTTCGAATTCCAGCCTATGCTGGGTAGCGGGGAGCTGCTGCGGAGGGTGACGGTTATGGTAAAACAACTCTTGGAGCGCAGTGAAACGGACTCTCGTGAGTAGGGGGGTTATTACGCACAAGGGATCATTCGCTCACTCTATAATAGCCTTTACGTTCTTTCCAAAGGATGGCGACGTAGTGTCCCCATGCTCATCCATTTTCGTGAGCGTCAAACGACGGAAGCAGAAGGATGATAGCCCATCAACGTCAAAGGTCGTTGCCCCTCACTGGGTGAGTCGGCGACGTGTATCCATGTTATATGCGTTGAACCTTATGCTCCGGTAGTCAATCCCGGAATCGCGCAGCGAACTAGAAAATGCAACCGATCAGGGCCACACCGCTCTCTTGCGGTACCGGATGCGCGGAGAAAAGCAAGATCTGGAACGGTCTATCAGAGAGTTCGAGCATGCGCTGAACATTTGTCCCATCGACTATGCTTGTCGTGCGGTCACTCAATCCAACCTGGCGACGGCCGAGTTGATCCACTTTCAAGTGGAGGGCGGAGACGATCGCCTGGAAGCGGCTCTTCGGATGTATGATAATGCATTGGCCGTCCGTCCTGTGGGCCATCCTGATCGCGCTTCAACGCTTATCCACCTAGCGACAGCACATCTTGTGCGATTCCAGAGGTGGAAGAACCGCGCCGAAGAAGAACGGGCTCATACCATGCTGAAGGAAGTGTTGAGCAACGAGTCTACAAAAAGACATGCAAGGCAAGCTGCGAGAGCCTTACAAAAACTGTGTGTGGGATCAAACATGGGCTTCATACAACCAAATGAGGAAGTGTCGGCGAAGCGAGATGCAACTTCGACACTCACCGATGTCGATGAAGATCCACGGATTTTACACGTCAGGCTATTGAAGCGTTTCGAACGGTTCGGTGATCTAGCCGACCTACAAGAAGCAATTGCTATTTTACAAAAATAGGTCAGATCCACGTCGATTTGGGATAATGGGTACCTTGTGGCGCTGAACAATTTTGGCGTGGCGTTGCAATACCGATTCAATCTCCTTGGGGAACCAGCTGACCTTGAGGAGGCCATTTCAAGCAAGAGGAATGCCGTTGACCTCACTCCTCACGGTCACCCTGACAAGCCCAGCCATCTTGACAACCTCGGCATCTCCTTTGCGACTCGTTTCTTGCGCTTCGGGGAGCTCAGTGACCTCGAGGATGCCATTTCAACCCAGAGGAATGCTGTTGACCTCGCTCCTCACGGTCACCCCGACAAGCCTGGCCTTCTTAACAATCTCGGTAACTCCTTTTTAATTCGTTTCTCGCGCCTCGGCGAGCTCAGTGACCTCGAGGACGCCATTTCAAGCCAGAGGAATGCTGTTGACCTCACCCCTCACGGTCACCCCGACAAGCCCAGCCATCTTAACAATCTCAGCAACTCCTTTGCAACTCGTTTCGAGCGCCTCGGAGAGCTCAGTGACCTCGAGGACTCCATTTCAGCCCAGAGGAATGCCGTTGACCTCACCCCTCACGGTCACCCCGACAAGCCTCGCTTTCTTAACAACCTCGGCACCTCCTTGAAAACTCGTTTCGAGTGCCTCGGCGAGCTCAGTGACCTCGAGGACTCCATTTCAACCCAGAGGAATGCTGTTGACTTCACTCCTCACGGCCGTCCCGACAAGCCTGACCTTCTTAACAATCTCGGTAACTCCTTTTTAACTCGTTTCGAGTGCCTTGGCGTGCTCAGTGACCTCGAGGATGCCATTTCAATCCAGAGGAATGCCGTTGACCTCACCCCTCATGGTCACCCTGACAAGCCCAGCCGTCTCAACAACCTCGGCATCTCCTTGAAAATTCGTTTCGAGCGCCTCGGTGAGCTCAGTGACCTCGAGAACGCCATTTCGAGCCAGAGAGATGCTGTTGACCTCACTCCTCATGGTCACCCTGACAAGCCCAGCCGTCTTAACAATCTCGGCAACTCCTTTTTGACTCGTTTCGAGCGCTTCGGTGAGCTCAGCGACCTCGAGGACGCCATTTCAAGCCAGAGGAATGCCATTGACCTCACTCCTCATGATCATCCCAACAAGCCCAGCCGTCTTAACAACCTCGGCAACTCCTTGAAAACTCGTTTCTTACGCCTCGGCGAGCTCAGTGACCTCGATGACGCCATTTCAAGCCAGAGGAATGCTGTTGGCCTCACTCCTCACGGTCACCCTGACAAGCCCAGCCGTCTCAATAACCTCGGCAACTCCTTTGCAACTCGTTTCTTGCACCTCGGAGAGCTCAGTGACCTCGAGGACTCCATTTCAAACCAGAGGAATGCTGTTGACCTCACCCCTCACGGTCACCCCGACAAGCCCAGCAGTCTTAACAACCTCGGCATCTCCTTTTTAACTCGTTTCTTGCGCCTCGGCGAGCTTAGTGACCTCGAGGATGCTATTTCAACCCAGAGGAATGCCGTTGACCTCACTCCTCACGGTCACCCCAAGAAGCCTGGCCTTCTTAACAATCTTGGCAACTCCTTTGCAACTCGTTTCGAGCGCCTCGGCGAGCTCAGTGACCTCGATAACGCCATTTCAAGCCAGAGGAATGCTGTTGACCTCACTCCTCACGGTCACCCCGACAAGCCCAGCCGTCTTAACAATCTTAGCAACTCCTTTTTAACTCGTTTCGAGAGCCTTTGTGAGCTCAGTGACCTCGAGGATGCCATTTCAAGCCAGAGAGATGCTGTTGATCTCACTCCCCATGGTCATCCTGACACGCCCCGCTTTCTCACCAACCTCGGCAGGTCCTTCACTTCTTGCTACGAACGACTCGGGGTGATCAGCAAACTCGAGCAAGCAATTTCCATATTTTCTCATGCTGCTTCATCTCCTGTTGGCCCTATCAACGGTCGTTTTCGCGCTTCACAGGAATGGATATCGTGCGCACGCCGCATTTCCCACCCTTCTCTCCTCCATGCATATTCCGTCGCCCTCATTCTCATTCCTCAATTCGCATGGATTGGCCTTTCTCTTGCGGGTCGTTACCAACGCCTATCCGAGGCTTCCAACATTGTCCGGGAAGCAGTGGCTGCTGCTCTGGATGCTGGATTCCCAGAAGCTGCGATTGAGTGGCTTGAGCAAGGGCGTTCCGTTGTTTGGGGGGAACTTTTCCAACTTCGCAGCCCTTATGAAGAGTTGTCGACTGCTCATCCCGAACATGCCCATAGGCTGCGCAAACTCTCTACCGATCTAGATCAAGCAAGCGCCACTCGCGAAATGTTCTCCGAGTTAGAACAGGCTTTACCTGGCGTACCACAAGCGATAGAGTCATCCCGCCAGGTGGCTGACAAGCAGCGTAGGCTTGCAATCAAGCGAGACGAACTCCTTCGGAAGATCCGCCGCTTGCCAGGCTTTGAGCAATTCTTCCGCCCCAAACGGTTTTCTCAGCACCGGGCTTCAGCCCATTCTGGACCAGTCGTCTTCCTCAATGCCGCAGAGATTCGTTGTGATGCGCTGATTGTACTTGCCGACTTGGACCATGTTATTCATGTCCCGCTTGTCAACTTCACCTACCAGCAAACCATTGGTCTTCAGAACACCATGAAAGATTTCGTTCGTGAAGCAAGGATAGGAAGAACGGCAACAGCGCCTAGCGTCAGCTGGGAGACTATTTTATCCTCCCTGTGGACCGACGTCGTCAAACCAGTCCTGGATGCTTTAGCGTTCTCAGTACGTGTCATTACATGAATTCGCTAATTCATTTACCTACACTGCGGAACAGGAATCCAGGGACTTGTCACGCATTTTCTGGTGTCCTACTGGTCCTTTCACGTTTCTGCCCATCCATGCAGCTGGTTTGTATGGGACTCAGTACCCGCAACGTGGCCACAAACTCTCCGACTTTCATATCTCGTCCTACGTCCCTACTCTCAGCATTATCGCTCCGTCACCCAGGGCCAGTCCTTGTGCGACGGTCGTTGACGACCTCCGTCTTCTCGCAGTCCGTCAGCCACCTTCAGACGGCCTTCCTCAGTTGTCAGGCGTGGGCCCCGAGCTGGAACGCATCCGAAAAGTGATCGGGGACTCTCCTGCGGCACAAACAATCTTTGTGGAGTCCTCTCAAGGCACGGTGGAGGAAGTGCTCCGTTTCATGAAAGACGCAGACTGGGTTCATTTTGCCTGTCACGGGGTCCAAGATGCTGTAGACCCGACCAAGAGTGGGCTTTGTCTCGCCAATGAACGCCGTCTGGCGCTGCGCGACATCATCGCACTGCACCGTCCCCGAGGTGGGCTTGCCTTTCTCTCTGCGTGTGAGACGGCCAAGGGGGATCGGCGTCTCTCCGATGAGGCTACCCACATCGCTGCAGGGATGTTGTTTGCCGGTTACAGAGGAGTCGTGGGTATGATGTGGTCGATCAGCGATCGGCTTGCGCCCGAGGTGGCCAAGGATGTGTACGAGTACCTGTTCCGGGATGGCAAGCGGCCGGATTACCGGGAAGCGGCACGAGCGTTGCACGAGGCAGTTGGGCGAGCCCGACGTGAGGGCGCGTCGTTCAACAAATGGATTCCCTTCATTCATTTAGGTCTTTGATTGTTCGGTTTCTACACTTGAATCTTTTACCCACTGTGTTCCCTAGAACACTTCTGGATGTCATACTTGTATTGTGTATCATGTGTAATATCGACCCTTGATCGTCCCAAGCCTGCAAGTTACAGAATGTGAACTTGAAGGCACGACTCGGACCCCTGAGAGATCGGTTGAAGGTCGAAGCATGTGGGTGAGGAAGGAAAGATACACCAGGGACTAGGACACCAATGTTGCGGGAGAATGCACTCCTTAGTTGGAGTCCATGCGGTGGAGACGGAGAAGACGGCCCTGACTTGCAAGGTAACAAGTCGACAGAGGAATCTGGTCACGGATTCCCGCGATGGGCCGGAGGGCGGCTTCACGCCGAGGATGGACCCGATCCGCGTGAGGATCACGCAGCAGGTGAAGACGAAGAAGATGGCCACGAACTTTACGATCACGCGAGGCAGGAAGCAGACAAGCTAGGGTGCAGTCGCGAGTTCGTATCGCGTCGTGGTGAGGACGACTGGACAGAGTATCGCTGCCACTCTGCAGGTGGTGATCTTGGCACTTTCGGTCAAGAGCGTTTGGACAAAAGCACCAACTTGAAGTGTCATCCACAGACGGGTCTTGCACCAAAAGATGCATCCGAGGAAGGTATGAAACGAAGGGAACAGAGGGCTTATGGGTCAGCGATGAAGTTCATGCGCTTTCGTGGCGGCGCTGTCGGCCACAAGGCAACGCGAGAGGAAACTCGATGTCTCCTTGATGATCGCGACAAGCTTGACCTAGTCCCATTTGAGCTGGAGAACGAACAGAGTTGGAACGATGAACGGGATGTAGAGATGGGTACCGAGGGGGCAGACGACGGCGAGACAGAAGAGAACGATGATACTGACGAAGCAGCCAATGAAGAAGACGGCAGCGATGAGAGCGATGACAATGACAATGAAAGCGATGGGGACGACGACTCCACTCCACTAGTGGACGATGAACTTCTGGACGAGATCTCGCGCGTCGATCACAGTTTGTATTTGGAGTCCGTGACCTTTTTGGTGATCAGTGATGGTCCGGGCGCGACCATTTAGAAGACCCTCCTCATGTCGCTTATCTTCAGTTCTTTCTTCCCTCTCCCATGAACATCCCTGGCCCTTCCCGGGTCGCTCCCACGTCGAGGGCGAGAGTCGAAAGCACTTATGAAGACGACCTGCTGGGTCTCATCGACCAGCTCAGCATCGCCGACATGAACGCGATGCAGACTA
>JBBPSU010000513.1:0-11683 GCA_038093755.1 Tylopilus microsporus | reverse complement strand
ACCACAGGTCGAGTAGGGTTGGGGTAGACGATGTAGACTGAGCGATACCGTGTTGGTGATACTTGAGCTGGCCAGGTCCGGAAAGCGTATGTTTACGGGTGTTGTGCTGAAACTGGGTCAGGTTTACATCGTGATAGAATCACCCACAGGTCCAAACTTTCGACCCTCGGTTTATGCTCTGATTTATTGTCACTTCAGGTCGAGCTCGGGTTACATCAAGTGACCTGATCTGATTAAGGTCGGGATAGAAACACGTTTCCGCAGTGAGTATATCATAGCACTATGACAGTGCTGTCAAGTTGGACCCTCACTATGGCCACTATGATGCTGTCCAGTACTGTCAAGTGCTGTCCAGCTTTCTCTTGATTTGCTGATGTAATGTAGTCACTTTGTCCTGATGTTTTCGGCCAGCCTTTGTGAAAAAACAGCGCCATTATCAGTTGGGCCCATCGTGGGCCCAACCGAGGAGTATTCCGAGATCATAGGGTTGGCTCGGTTAACCTCGGATCATAATTATCAGCTGGGCCCAGCATGTATTTGCCCATGAGTGAACAGTGAGCTCATCGGCTGGGCCCATTGAACGGTCGAGCAAGTTGCATGGGCTTGCTATCCGTCGGTCAATTGTCTCGCATGGGCCTATCAAGTGAGTGCAGAGAGCGTGGCATGGGCTCACCACACCTCGGTCGACTGTCTCGCACAGGCCCATGCATGATTGCCAAGCTCGTCAAGGTAGGCTTGTTGGGTGGGCCCACCGTGTGATACCTGAGAGGTCGCATGGGCTCAGTTCAGCCCGGTTGAGTGCTTTCAATGGGCCAACATATGAATGGCGAGCCTGTCAGGCAGGCCCATTCTCTGATAGCCGAGTGGGTCGCATGGGCTCACTGCACCTCGGCCCATTGCCTGGTATGGGCTCATCGGGTGATGCTCGAGACAATCACGTGGGCTTACCACAACTCAGTTGAGTGTCTTGCATGGGCCCAAGCATGGATGGCAAGCGCATCGGGCAGGCCCATTCTGTGATAGCCAAGTGTGTCACATGGGCTCACTGCACCTCAGCCCATTGCCTGGTATGGGCCCATCGGGCGATGCTTGAGACAATCACGTGGGCTTACCACAACTCAGTCGAGTGTCTTGCATGGGCCCAAGCATGGATGGCGAGCGCATCAGGCAGGCCCATTCTGTGATAGCCGAGTGGGTCGCATGGGCTCACTACACCTCTGTAGAGTGTCTCGCATGGGCCCATCAAGGGGTGGCCGAGACAATCGCGTAGGCTCACTATGCCTCGGTCGGGTGTCTCGCATGGGCCCATGCATGATCGGCAAGCCCGTCGAATGAGCCCACACAGTGAAAATTGAGAGGTTCACATGGGCTCATCATACCTCGGTCTATTGCCTAGTATGGGCCCGTCGAGCGCCAGCCGAGACAATCGCATGGGCTCACCACACCTCGGTCGAGTGTCTTGCGTGGGCCCATGCATGGATGGCGAACGCATCGGGCAGGCCCATTGTTTGATAGACGAGTGGGTTACATGGGCTCGCTACACTTAGGTCGACTGTCTCGCATGGGCCCATCAAGTGACGACCGAGGCAATCGCATGGACTCACCGCGCCTTGGTCGAGTGTCTAGCATCAGCCCATCCATGGTTGGCAAGCTGGTCTAGCGGGCCCACCCTGTAATACCTGAGATCGTCGCATGGGCTCAGCACACTCAGGTTGAGTGGGTCGCATGGCCCTGCATATAAATAGCGAGGCTATCAGGAAGGCCTATTCTCTGTCTTCGAGCGGGTCGCATGGGCTCACCTGACCTCAATCGAGTGTCTCGCATCTGGTAATGCATGTTAGCCTATGTTGTGGGACCATTGACAGCCGAGAGGGTAGCTTGAACTCACCACACATCGGTAGATCGGGTCACATCGGCCGATGCAGGATTGGCCGGACTATCGGGTCGGCCCACCAACTGATAACAGAGCCGGTTGCAGGGGTTTGTCACAGAACCTCGGTCAGGCCAATTGAATACACTCTGTGTGTGCTGATGCTGCCCGAAATTACTACAGCAATAACTATGTTCTTAGTACAACTCAACCGATTTTGCTCAGTAACACACTCAGCAGCGTCAGTAGCTGCTCCTGTTCAACCACTAACTCGCGTCTTTCCCGACTACACTCCATAAAAACATTGGCCGCCTTATTAATTTCCCTTCGGAAACTGTCAGCAATTCGGACAGGGTTCACCACATAGTCTGTAATCGGTTGTCTCCTGTAGTTCGTAGCGATCAAGGCAAAATCGCTGTAGACTATGACCTGATTTGTAAGATCTGCAGCGATTATGAAGCAAAAGATATAACCCACCATAACTGTCTAAACCTGACAACTTGGGAATGCCGAGTGAATTCCATTTCGCCCGAATATGGGGTGAAGCCTGATAGTCTGCATGGCCACCGCTGTTATCAGAGACTGTCTCCAATCAATAACGTCACTCACCATTTATTAAAGCATTTCTCAGGCGACTAATGTGTCGGACGCGGGCCCCTGTATCCAGCACCATATTTTGAACCCATTCGGGCCGGTTGAAAACCGAGTCAATATCCATGCCGTCACTTGCATATGGCCCTTGTATTTCCATGCACTCTGAAATATTCGTCAACCGTGGTGATGAAGATGGCATCTCGATGTTGTCTATGCCGTCCTTTGTGGTATCCCGAATGCCTCGCTTGGGTGATGAAGGAATGTCGATGCCTTCCACGAGGTCTTGAAGTGAATCACCTTGCTTCGCTAGCCCGCCTCTGTCCAATGGCTGGGAGCTGAAGATGTCGGCCAGAGATTCTGATTGCTGACCTCTCGGCGGGGGGAAACCATCCACAGCATCCATGAAGACATTGAGAATATTGTTTGCATACATGTTTCCTCCTCCTCGGTCGAGGTGTGCTGGAAGACCATAAGCATTTTATATCCAAATGCCCGAGCTGTTGTACTGACTTCATCTCAATCCTGCGCATTGCGGGACTGGTTCGTCCTCGGGACGCTCGGATGGGGAGTCTGTCAAAAGCGCGTCATGGCTGTCGGCTCATGTTACTCGCAGTAGATAAACTCACCAGATAGCTGAAACTGAACTCGCTTTTGGACCTTGTTGTCGGGCATGGTTTGTGATCGTGTGATGGGGAAGTTCACTTGAGGTCTCGGCTGTGGCTTGTGAGCATGTGAATTTGAAGTATATAAGTTGCGGACAATGTGGACCGGTGACTTGCCGAGCGGAATACGAAAATAGCTCCACTCCGATTTCACATCGCGTGCAACACAGCGCACAACTAAAACACCTACCAACACCCTCCTTCCACACCACAATGTCGTCGACTCCCAAGTTTGACCTCTTCGACCAACAAGTCATCGATGAAGCGGCCGACAACATCAAAGAAATCTTTCGCAAAGAGGTTGCCAGGCCGGGTAAGAATGGGGATCAGACAAAGCGTTGGGACCATGCATTGGGAGAAGTGAGGAATCAATTGGTGCGTCATCCATTTCTGGCATCATTGGGGAGCTTCTAAAACATCCCACACAATGCAGGATCTTGTTCGGCAGAGCTGGATGCCGAACAAGAGCTTCAACGTTCCGATGTTCGTCATTGCAGCCGACATCGAAATCTCACAAATGGAAAACAGAAGGTGGCCGAACTGGCGTCGCATAATCGCCGCAGACATCTCCGGAAACCCCACACATCCATGGCTAGCCACATCATCCGAAATGACGATCTCACTCGATTCCGACATGCAACCAACAGACTCCAAGCAGCCGAAACCTGACGACGTCGAGATGGCCGATGTGGCGAAGGCTGCCAGTAGTGGGAATAGAAAGCCAGTCGCATCGAAGAAGGACTCCACGCCACCGAAGTTGGGCAATGCTGGGAAGGGAAAACAATGTCAACGAGACATTGAAGACCGAGTTGAACCGCCAGTGGCCAATTCAGAGGCCGAGGAGAGGCTGAAGGGAAGGGAAAAGGGCAAGGGCAAGGCGAAGGAGACTACTGGTGGTCAGTCGAGTGCCGCTGAGTCTGCCGAGCCATTAACCGTTCGCATTGGACCCCCCGGCCCAGGCAAGATCAGAGGATTGACGGCACCTCGGAAGATTTTGAAGAATTCTGCTCAGCCGGTGACCGAGGGGACGGGCGATGCAGCCGAGGAAACATGGGAAGAATCCAAGGAGCCGAGAGGTCGATCGCGACAGTGCCAGCCGGCCATCCGCACCACCAGAAGCCAAAGTCGAGGTCGGTCGCGTGTCTGTGGGTCGGGTGAGGATGCCCAGACCCCCAATGATGGCGAGCAGATCGCCAATGAGCCATGCACACGATGCAAAGGAAAGTACATTTGCGTCGTGGGTCGCAATGTGGCATGCAGAATGTGCAACGGCAGCAAGGTGAAATGCAGCTTCGTCGGTCAAAAGGGAACAACCGGGAAGCCGGCACCTCGGGCGAAGTCAGTGGCTCGTGAGAAGCAGCTCCAAACATCCGTGAAGGGTTTGAACGAGGCGGAGGGTTCCAGAAAGGTCGCTCCACCCGTGACGCAGAAGCGTCGTCAAGAAAGCTCACCCGCGCCATCGCCATCTGACACCACCAACCCATCCGGCAACATCTCGTCCCCTCCGCCCAAACGACAGCGCCGAAAGCAAACGGAACCGGCGACTAACTTGTCATCAGATTCGGCAGCGCAACCCGTTGTCGTCCACCGAGACGCAAGGAATCCCCTGGCTAGGGTGAATAAACAGCCATCGAGTGAGTCTTAGAACGGTATACCTGCTCGATCCCGTCTGATTTTCACTTAGGATTTGATTGCGTCATGATCACAAACCATCGACGACCGAAGACGCCCCATATGATTCCCAAGTCGACTTTCAAGCCGACCTCCTCAACAAGCGCGACCAACGTCGGTCAGGTTCCCCCCAACGGCGAATACCAGGAGCTTCGAAGAGAAAACGCCAAGCTCCGACATCGCATTGAGCTGCTGGAGAACGGCATGATCAGCATCGGGGAGGAGCTCAAGAAGGTGCAGGAGCTTGGCAAATCGGGCAGCCGCTTCCCGTTCGACAACCGCGATCTCATTGACTTCGCCAACACCGACTCCCTCATGCACGAAGCCGACGTGCTCATCCCACTGGAAACGGGCGCCAGCAGCTCCACAGACGCAGCAAAACTGAGCACACTGCTGCGTGGCCCTGGCCCTGTTGACGCCGTCAGCTCGCCTACTCCCTGAGGTGTCACAACTGTTCCACAGGGTCCCGAGTCTCCAGTACGCCCTTCCACTCCGACAGACTGGGCCCCGACGCCAGAGAGAGAGCTGTGGCCCGTCGATGCGCCCGCACAATCTCTCTTCTCGGTGCCATCGAATAATGAGACCAATGCCGAAGAACAAAGCTCCGTTGGTGTCAAGACCATCGACGTCGAGTCCATCGATGTCGGAACGGACGACTCGGATAGCTCGGACGACGAATGCGATGAGTTAGACTGATTGGCGTAGATGTATTGAGCTATCATAGTCTGTACTATGTACGAATATCATAGTATACATGTCCGAATAGCAATATGTTGGTTTGTGAGACCTTCCGAGCAAAGTACTTAACTGACTGGTTCTAACAACTGAGTGGAGTGGTGATAGTTAAATACAACTTAATATCAATATCAAGGGGTGACTCAACTGACTCGGTCATTCCTGCCTGAGCCGCTTGCCGGTCTTGTCGGCAGCGTTACTAGTACCTTTGGCCGACCTTTTGTTACTCTTTGGCCTGACAGGAGAAATGCAATGACCGTCTGCGAGTCTGGCAGCACATCGGTTGCGTCCTGAACGTCTGGGCATTTCAAAATCCAACAGGGTATCCACCATATTCCCGGGTTCATTTTGCTCCTTGGCTATAGATTTGGATTTCGGCTGTTTCATAGCTGATTTGAGCGGCTGAGCACCTAATTTTCATCGAGGGTGGTGAATACTGTCAATGAATGTGATTTATTACTAACCTGGTGTATGTTCGCTTTGCCTCTGCTTCGGCTGCTTGGGGGGATCCTGCTTGTCGATCGTTTCATTCAGTGACTCGTACGTCACTGATGTTAGTATATGATACACGTCCGAGGCGGCTACAGAAATATAGAATGTCACATTACTGAAGGATGAAATATGATGTTCGTTACCTTCGGGACGTTGCCCCTTCAATCTACTCGGTCCTGGGGTTGGGTTGCAGTTTTTCGTTTCACCGAACCTCCGGGACTTCTGCGGAATGACTTTTTGGGCTGTTTCATTCGACGATTTATATGTCTCTGGCGAATTATCTTCATCTGTGTCTGCTATACAATATGACAATGTCATCACTTTGTGAGATGAAAATTTCATTCTCACCTTCGGGCCAGTGGTTCGGCTGTCTACTCGGCCCCGGCGTGGCATTACACTTCTGGGTCTGATTTCTGCGGCCATCATGTTTGGAATAATTGACCTGTATCAGTGCTGCCGATTTGGCTACATGTTATGTTCAGTGGACATTTGAATGCAAACCATATTTCCTTACATTTCTCGACCAATTGATTGCCTTCTTTTTGCGGGGCCGAAACCTCGGCTATAACCCTACCACGTTTTGGTTCTACTGGGCCAAAGGCTGCAATGGATTTGTGACTATTAGCTGTTGAATTACCCTTACTCCTCGCAACCTCTTTGCCTTTACCCTTATTATGTTCCAGAGCTGGCAATATATCTGCCGTGTCATCGGCCGACTCGGAGTCCGGGTCATCGTGATCGGCTGAGGTATCTTCATCGGCTGCGTCACTCACAGGATCGAGAAGTTCGCCCTCTTTGTTCAGCCAGTACCGAAAGCTGAATACATCATTGGGGTGAGTCCTTTGTCGATGCTGAATGAAATGTAGAAATTCTCTCGCTTGGGTGATTTTCATGTGGCTCGGATCGTCAGGAAAGATAAAACCCTCAGGAATATGATCCTCCTTGAATAGAATCTCCTGGGATTTTGAAAGCTGCCTGAACGGGGCTGATATTGTCTTACTGCCTGAGACTTTCCCTATTGTATGCCTGGTTAGCTCGGCCTACTAGTAATGAAAACAACAGACCACAAACGATAATGAGCTGTCAGGAATCCTCTTACAAGCCTCTGTAATACCTGGATCTTGTCGGTGGAATTGAAGTTTGGGATCCAGATCTGGCCTTTGGTACCAGTGATGGCTTCTATAAGCTCATCCCGAGATACCACCTTTGCTTTCTTGCTGACCTCTACAGGACCACCTCCTTGTTCAGGGTTGGACATTATAGTCGCTGGCCGTTTTCGGAGAGTTGTTAGGAGGTAACTGTCCCATTCCAGTCTAATAGTATCGATTGCCAAAAAAGCTTCACCAGATGAATACCTCGGGTTCAAGTCATACCTCCATTGATGTGAGCGTACCATGCACACCTTCTTCAAAAACACTTACTTTTGTGAAAATATCTCACTCTCCTTGTCTCTCCATCCTGCTAAGATGACCATCCGGATTCCCCCTTTGCGCCACATTTCATCAGCAAACTGTTCGATAAGCCTTGGTGCATTCTTTGTCGCGAATCTATGGATTTTGCATCATTGCTGGTCCAGTATTATAGTCAACCTGGGAAATGAAGCACCACCTACCAAGCCTGTGCTTTTTCGGGACACGCCCGACGGTTCCATTCAATTGTAGTACGTTCGGCATGTTTCATCTCATCCGCTGACAAGCCTGTTGGTTGGGTGACTCGGTCACCTACTGCTATTTTATATTTCAACCGTCTACTTACCTTCGACCACTTTGGTCAATGCAGGCTGGTAGAACTTTATGTCGTTCATGCCCCAAGCCATCTCTTTCCGAATCCAGTTGACCTTGGGTTTATGAGTCTCGGCAATGACGGTGCACGCGGTCCATTTGTGCCCGAGGCGCATTCCGCTGGTTTGTGTCGAGAGGCCAGCTTGGTCGTGTAACCACCGTAAGTAACTCTGTCCGAGTGAGTTAGACATGTTTTCTTCATAAATTTAAACTCACCCTTTGACGAAGAGCCCATGTCGGCTTGTCAAGATTCCGGTGGATGTCCATTGTCCTCAGAGTCTTCACCAAATCTTTCCAAATGAGCTGCCGACCGGCTTTGTCGGCTAGCTTCCACTCCTCCATCTTTTCCTCCAACAGGTCAGCCACCTCGGCTGGGGTTTCAAGCCCACTCCCCGGTCGCTCAGCGTCACCTGCATTGTTGGTCGGTGCATCTACTTCCCCTTGAGAGTTTTTCTTGTCCCCTTCTTCATCAATCTCAGTGAGAGGGGTCGAAAAATCTTCATCCTCATCTTCTTCGTGATCGAGCTCAGAGTTGTGTGCTTCACTGTCAGACTCCATGAGACGGAGGGGAATCAAAGTTTGGGGCAGTGGGGCTGTGCTATCTTTCAACACTAGGCTTTCCTTACTGAACACATATACATTGTATAGGCTGGACCTAGAACTGATGAACCGAAGGAACCAATTCTCCATTTGGTTAAATTACTCGGGACTTCCTTCAACCCTAATGGGAAGTTGACTAATTGCCGATCGCCAAGCACTCTTGTAAACCTTGTGTCATCATTTGTAACTTTAAATCTCATGTGAAGAATTTGCCTTCCTTCTCATGGGTCTTTAGTGCATCATTGTACCATAAAATCCTCCATGTAGCTCTGCTGGGTCTGGTGGTTATGCCTGGCAATGATAATGAAAATAGATAAATGAAATAGCTGAGCTGAGAAACAATGCAGCGGAACCGAGATATCAAATAGCCGAGCAGTTTATGTGATTTCCTAATTGGTGCGATCTCCAATATAAGAGTTGCCTTTGTTGGACGACTAGTCAGCGAGTGACTGAGAGAAACAAGTAGATTGTATCAGTGATAGATAACGGAGTACCAACATCAATCATGCCCAAAAACCCCAATAAACGCAAGGTCAACCCTCCCAAGGTCACTCATGTAGCCTGGAAAGGCTCGGACACTCCTCAGGGACAGAAGGGCCGATGGGTGAAACTAAAGAATGTGTCTACTCCAATGTCTCAAACCCCATCTGCCATGCCAACTCCAAGCATACACACCACTACTACTGGCTTTACTCCCCAATCTTCATTGGACACTTTGCAGGATATGGATTTAAGTTATACACCTATGAAACCCATGACTCCATGAGGATACACCACACAAAAGTAATACTTATTCATCAATTGTGTTTTCTGTAAATTGATGGCCGAGACAGACAGGGAATGACTATCTACGGCAATGGCTCGAGTATAAGGATTCTGTGTTGCAGTTCCTGCTCAATATGGAGGCCCCTCCGAACCCGAGAGAATGCTCCAAATGTCATGGGGAGGGTAGTCATAGGTGCAAAGACTGTTTCGGCAATCCATTATTTTGCATTGCATGCTGTCAGGAGGAACATTGGAAAGTGCCTTTCCATCGCATCGAGCAATGGACCGGAACATTCTTCGAGGATTCATCTTTGGAATTGGTGAGTAATTAAGATGGAACATTAGTAGCGAAAGCACTACTGAAGTAATTCTGCAAGATCGGCTATATATTACATCTAGGACATGGAGGTGATCCTTGCCCTGAGGCCCCGAAACGGGGTGAGCACAGGAAAGGGCTGGGCTTTGAGTCCGCGGGGGTGACCGAAGCCTCATCGGGACAGAAGATGGGATTTGGGAAGGGGGTCATGGAATCGGATGACAAGCAGGTATGGGAGGATATGAATGGAATTCCATTGCATCTTTGTCCCCCTTCACACTCTGATTACCTCACGGTGGTGGACATCTCCAGGGTTCACTTTCTCACCATCCGTTATTTCAGCTGCAGGAAGGTCCCGAGCCCATATCTGCAGCTCATCAACGCCAGGTTATTTCCGGCCACTGTCCAGAAGCCGCAAACCGCATTTACCTTCCGAGTTCTGGACGATTTCCTCAGAGACAATTTGGAATGTGGAACATCAGGCATGAACTATTTCAGCAAGCTTCGGCATATAACCTCAAACGTATTTCCTCATGCCGTGCCGGTATGTGCCCAGGCTGAGACCCGAAATGGTTAGCTCACACTTCGCCTGCACGGGTGCTTATAGGATCAATATCGTGATCTACTTCGGATTGCAAGGCAATGGAGATTGCTCAAATTGCTCAAATGGAAAGGATTCGGACACCGAGCCGACAAACCTGGCCGAGGGGAGCTTGCAATATTCTGCCCGGCGTGTCCACAACCCGGCATCAATGTTGAACTGGTGGAACAATCACAAAATAGGTATTGTACTCTTACAAGTCCATTGTGATTCTGGACCTGGCTTGAATGCATAAATAGCTGGAGATTCACCCGAAGCTTTGTGATGGATGGCAATTTCAAAGCCAAACATCTACCGGACTGACAGCCAGCCGACCAGGTCTGGTTAATGGATGGTCAAGGCTTTATGGTTGAGAGAGATAATTATCAAGAATATCTGAGAGTAACACATCACACTGCCGAGGTCTGTTAGCAAATCGGTCTCCCCCCTAAGAAGATTGGGCTAACATGCCGACAGAGATCCACATGCAACAACCATCGGGCCATTAACAAGGTGAATACCAGTCATGGAAAGCTGGAAGCATCAGGGATTGGAGCTACAGCCTGTGCTAGGCATGGCTGCTTTGTGCCTCACAGCGTGGTTGATTTTCAAAAAGGAGAGTGGTGAGAATTGTTATCGATTACATTCATCGGCTGGACTTATTGTTCATTAGTCAAGTCAACATGGATTACTCGTTGGCACAGGCACTCAAATACAATATGGAAGGGATATCCAATGTTGTGACTTTCTATGACATTAATTGCTCGTTCATGAAGAAACTGCATTCTCGGGTTTCCAAGAGCTCGCACATCCAGATACCCACCGAGGTAAAAATCACTCCTAGAATTGGTATATGGCATGTTCATGGTCATCAGCCCGAGTGCTATGCCCGATATGCACCTTTGTTTATCCAAGGAATCGGGTGCATCAGGGGAACTGTGACAAATAGATATAGCCATCTAATATCTTATACAAAATAACTTTCATCATCCTTCATATCATTATGATAACACACTAGTTCAGGCATTACTTTCTCTGTGTGAGTTGAGAAACATTACAAGAGCTTTTCATATTGATATTTAGGACCCAAGCTATGATTCTTGAAGTAGTTGTCAGAAATATCATTGATATATCCAATTACAAAATCAATCTAAATGATGTTAGTTAAAACATCACTCTCAATCTGAGTTTGATTGTCAACCTACACAACCATGACATGAGTTAGCATTTACACAGTCATTATATAGATTACCAGCTCTGCCAACTTGAGTCTGATGCCAATCCATGACATGGTTTTGTAGATCAACATTATGACCTGTATGACATAGATTGACATCAGATTCAAGTTGAGAGACATGGCCATCTATGCAATGCAGAGCATAAGTGTCAATTTACATAGTCATTGCATAGATTACCATTTCTTTCAACTTGAATTTGATGTCAACCAATGTCATAGAGAGCATAGTGTCAACCTACAAAACTATGACATGAATTAGGATTTATGCAGTCATTACATAGATTGCCAGTCCTGCCAACTAGAATCTGATGTCAATTCATGTCATGGTTTTGTAGGATTGACATTATGCTCTGCATGACATTGGTTGACATCAGATTCAA
>JBBPSU010000512.1:0-11686 GCA_038093755.1 Tylopilus microsporus | reverse complement strand
TGCCTGGTTCTAGACAAGTCCCTCCAGTCCTGTGGTGCTGCGAGCGCCTGGCGCGCCGACGCCGCCGGGTTACCGTGAGTTCCCTCCATTCTGAGTCGGACGCGACTGAATAGGACGATTGCTTCGTGTGGCAGGTACATGAACATTTTTCTTTCGTCGTGGGTGTTGACCACCACCGGCATGGTGTTTGCATTTCCGATGGTCTACTTTCGTGTACGGGATCGTACTGCAGAGGATGAAGAGGTGAACTGAGAGGGTAATTTTATGGCTCTCGTTTATGTTGCGTCTATTCCTTTACTCCCACTCCGCCATTCAGTGCGCAAGCACCAAGTCGTGTAGTAGTGAAGCGGCCTGATGGTCTCGCTAACTGAGCAGCGGGTCGTAGTTGGGTTTCAATTCAAGCAGCTCAGGGTAGTCTGATCGAACGATGTGTACAGGTCCGTTGAACTGTCCGGGACCTTTATTTATTGAAATATGCAAACCATGCCGAATACTCTCTTTTGATTTCTGTTCCAAATCGCTTGCCTCGTACACTCCGCTCGTGAGGGAAAACTTACCATCAGAAAACAATCGTACATCCAAGTCAGTGCCAAAATTGTCAAACAGGGTACACCGGCAGGTTGATCGAAAGATTCTACTCCCTCGTATCCAAGTCCCTTCTGTCCCACTGTTCCAGCTCACTTCATTGAAGTGATGTCGGTCGGGGACTTGAGCTGTCTTGTAACGTGTGCCGTGTAAAGTGCTCTGATGTTGGAAACGCTTGTACAACCACTGAGAACGAAGTATATATTGCGTCAAGAGTTCATAAGGCAGCGAGAGCACAGATATACCACAGACGAGCTCGGAGGAACGCAAGATTGGGGACCGAATACATGAAAGTCAGTACTTGAACATAGTGTTGAGCGTTGATGGGGCATGGAGTAGCACCCGGCTATCGGTGTATTGGTGAATTGGGCAATTGAGGGTCAGGTATACGAGTCATGGCACTGGCCGGTCCAAGACTCGGTGCATTTGAACTGATCTCGCTATCGACCGAGAAACTGAGGGGCTCCTTCTCGACGGCTGCTGCTGACCTGGAAGGAGGTGGGTGAATGATGTCGCATTAGCCCCCGGCCCGCCGTCCAGTGTCGTATCCGCCAGAACATATTGAGGCTTGTGATGGCGACGCGGAGAGGTAATTACTGGTGGGAACCTGGGGTCTGGTCTGACGAAAGGTAAGACGCGAGAATCTCCTGTCTCTGTCCGTCGCGAGCGCAAAAATTGCGTGCACCGGTAAGCGAGATGTGAGTTGGCAACATGGACTACGCAGAACCTACATCGATAATAGTTTTTCTGCGCCCTTGTTGTATCATTCCGCGATCCTCGGATACTGCAGAGTGAACACGACGTAGAAAACATCCTGTTGGTAATATTGGCGGCCGAAGTCCGTAGAGAGAATATGGAGGCACCATCCACCCAAGCCTCTGTCCACAACATTGTAGACCTCTTGATAAGCCGTGCGTAATGGGCATCGGCTGCCATATAGACCATCATTCCTAGAGGTAAAAATGAGCGAAGATATGATGTACGCACGACGATGACGAGCAACTCTTCTTGTAAGACTGGCGTCGTCTCAACACTCAACGAAGGGTGTCCATTGGTCAGATAAGTGATCAGAATCAGCGCGGGCCTAAGTGGGATCTTCGAAGAAGCCGTGGGCGCCCAGGACACGAGGCGATTTGTAAACCGGATAAATGGGCGTAACGTTCACGAGGAGACCTGCCGCATACCACGAGTTCACCCATTCCCTCACACCTCCAACTCAACAGCAACCATTGGTGAAATGTCCACGACAAAGCTTGGTGGGTGGTAGTCCTCAAAGGTTGTTGACGGTGCTCACAGTTCAGTTAGACCATGACGCGAAGGTCGTCGTTAAAGGCAGCTCTGGTCCAGACGGAGTACAGGCTGTCGTTTGCCACCCTGATGGAAAGCATTACTTCGAGGGGACGAGCGATGGGCTACGACGACGGCGAGTGTCAGAAGGCGAAGCGGCTGGACAGCAGACAGGGCTGGACGTGAACGCGATTTCAGTCTCGAGGGATGGGAAATGGGTCATGTGTGGAGTTCATCAAGGAGGAGCGATCGTGTGGGACGCCGAGATTCGAGAAAGGATGGTCGAGGTGGAGAGCGGAGCGACTGTGTTTGCGGTCGACGTGTCACCTGCCAGCGGGACTTTTAGGAACGAAGCGAGCATCTGGGACATTGCGACCGAATGGAGACTCATCGGACCGCTCCGACATGGCGATATGGCCCCACCTGGTGGTGATCGCCTCGTTACCGGCGGATCTAACTACTCGAAAAGAGCCATCATCTGGGATCTCCGTCGTATTCTCCCGGTGTCCTACCTCCAAACCAGTGTAAGTGTTAGAATCTTGAGCTCGAGAGTGCATTTGATTCATCAAATTTCCTTCCTGTACACACAACCTCACCTCGTGATGTACGTAGTCATCGGCTTCAGTCATTGACGTCGAATGACATGATTTTGTTCTTTCCAGATGCAGGATGCGAGTTCAGGGGGCATTCAAGATCAGCCTGATGCTCAAAACGAGGAGCAGTTGCCGCACAACGCAACACAACGCACTACCAAGGTGAAGCACTAGCAGCGTCATCTGGTAGCTGATAGTTAACCGATTCCTACTACCAGCCCAATGGCGCATCACGTTCCGATCCTGCGGTGCCATGCAGCTTAGATGACGAAGATGCACTCGAGGTATGATGGAGTATGACCCCTCCCACGACACGGTACTAATGGTGGTGACTCCAGACTACGGTGAAGCGTGAACATGCCGGTGGTCTAATGACACTCTTTGTAACCACCCGCTGAGGCGATTGGTCAGATGTCCGTGCTTTCTCAAGCATACGAAGGATATACTCACTTTGACACGCTGTGCGGGGGATATCGTCGAAGGTCGTTGAGCGGAAGAGGCAGCTTTGGTCCACAGTGTGCTTGGCTGGGGAGAGGCTCCTGAGCGTGCTTTGTTAGGCGTCCGATTGCGATTGCCACGTTTTGACATCATTTTGAACCACCCGATTCGACGTCGGGTTCCATTAGACTCCGCATTTGAGGGCGGGTCAGGTACCTCGGGTTCAGCGGTGACCGGTTCGTCGGGGAGGCGAGTGCTGGTGCTCCCGGGAGAGTTCATGGGGTAGCTCACTGAGTTCGACGGGGTCCTCATCCAAGGGCGAAGAGGGAGGCTAACATGTGGTAAACATGAGCCAGGGCAGAATGACCTTTTCAATACTCACCTCGTCATAGTCAAAACCAGGGGCGCATGCTCCCGGCGGCAATTTGCTAACCTCGTATTCTTACTGACGCTATGGTTCACAGAGGAAAAAAGACGAGCCCAAAGGTGCCTCCAAACCCGCGTTGTCCAGCGAACCACCTGAGACTGCTACATCCTCAGAAGGTGGACCTGCCAAAGCCCTGGGTGAGATGAAATCCATGGTCACTGTCGTCCAACGAACCGCCCAAGGCCGCAACGGTCCCGGAAGGCGGTCCTGCCAGGACCGCGGACGAGATGAGAGCCGAAGCCGCCGGTAGCATCCCACACCACGAGGTGATGATCCCCTCGGACGCTCACGCTCACCGTTCTAGCGAGGGCCCACCGATAGAGAACCGTCTTTGTATAGCAACTTTAACTATACGATACCGATACCTTCGTGGTTTTGTTGTGGTCGCAGAGGCCATTACGGTAGATCCCTGTCACCTGCATATCATTCATAGGCACTCATCGCTGGTGGATCATATGTACATGGACACGGATATCAATTTGCGGTAATGGCTGTCGCAGCACAGAATATTGTACCATACCAATTTGGAGCCTTGTCCGAAACATCCATCGTGTCATTGGGAGAGGCGAGTTCCCGCTGGGGTCATGCCCAATGAGTGTCGCTCTGAGAATAAGGCCATATCACCCGGATGTCAATGATACAAACATTGACGTTGAGAGTCAGCGGGCTCTGGTTGAATATCCACACTGGTGCGCACTCGACTCTGGAAACAGGCGAGCCCAACGCTGAAAAGCAGCCGAAACCATATGAGGGAGGCGACTAAGAACGTGTGCGTAGTGGACGCCGTGCCCATCTTCGGAGGAGTCCTGTCATCCTCCGCTTGCGAGAAGTGGTCTTGAGACGACACGAGCGCTCAAGCTCGCGGACCTTATTCACGTCGCGATACATGGACTAGCACTCACCGCGCTCAGCTGCATCCTCGCTCGCGGCATTCCCATCAACATCTTGATCGGGCCGGACAAGCACTATCGCAAGGTGAGCATACGCTGCTGGAACATACCCTCATGATGGAGGGATTGCGCCATCGACCATATATAGTGCATCGAAGTAGCACACAAAAAAATTGCGCCGTAGAATTGTTTGGCGTCGATGGGACGTCCGTTGAAAGGCTTCTACACACCGTATCCATGTCTGTTCTGTCCCATTCACCTGAGTGCACCAAGCACATCCCTAGGAAGCCAGCATATAGAACAGAGCGTGTCTGCTTGGCGAGACACTCTTGCCATAGCATGTATGCTGGGGTCGATATCGAGGACCCATACTACCGCGAAAGCGATGGCCAGTGAGGTAGAATCTGAGAAGCTAGGCCTAAACGATGTGATTTACCGTACATGAGCGTCAGGTGGGTGGGAATCTTGGACTGGGACTCTGTGCGGGCTCGTTCAAGCCTCGAGGGTTTTTCGTTTGCGCTGACCTCGCTGTCGGCCGGGGACTAAGCGTTTCGCCTCGATGGCCGTTACCCTGGCAAGGGGTGAGTTGATGCGCTGAGGATATGCTGACGAGGTAGATAGATCCTGGGACAGGGTGCATGAGAATTGGCTTGCTCGCTCCGTATGAACGCTTGAAAGTCGCTTGCCGCTGGCATTGACTCGGAGAGTACGTTTCTTGTTCGATCTGAGCTGTCCGCATCGGTCATCGGCCACCCCATCCACCAGCACACAGCAGTCAGCAAGGATATATACAGAATGAGCAAGTCGAGCAGCCAGACGCCTTGAATGACAAGTCAGAATAGCGCCGCCCAGTCAGATGACGAAGCCAAACGACGACCGAACTGGGATCCGAGTAAGCTATGAGCGCCCAGGACACGAGGCGGCGCTCGTAAAGAATAAAAAGACGCACGTTCATGCTGGATGCTCCCTTCAGGCCTTGACGCCTCCAAGTCGAACGCAACACGTACGGTCCATCGAAAATGGTGACGACGAAACTCGGTGTGTGGTAGTCCTTGAAAACGACCTGCAATGCTCACGGTTCAGTTAGAGCATAATGCGAAAGTAGTTGTTGAAAGCGGCTCTGGAGCAGTATACGCGGTCGCTTTCCACCCTGACGGAAAGCATTTCTTCGATGGAACGGGGGATGGGCTTCGACGACGGCAAGTGACAGATGGACGGGAAGTGGGAAGACAAACAGGGAATCCAGTGGGAGCAATTTCGGTGTCGAGGGATGGGAAATGGGTAGTGGGTGAGACTAAAGAAGGAGCAGTCGTATGGGATGCCGAGCTTCGAGAAAAGATGGTCGAGGTAGAGAGCAGAGTGTCTGTGTGGGCGGTCGACGTGTCACCCGACTGCACAAAATTCGCGACTGGGACTGGGAGCGAGGAGGCGAACATCTGGGACATTGCAGCCGGGAAAAGACTCATTGGACCACTCAGACATGGCAGCACTGTGACGGGGGTCAGGTTCTCTCCTGATGGTCGACGTCTCGCCACTGCTGATGACTCCACCGTCCGAATATTCGACGCCAACAACGGTGACCAGCTCATTTCTATCACAACGTCAGTGCCCAGTGATCTTGCGACTCCCATTACCTGGTCACAGGACGGCCAACAACTCTTCGTCATATGCAAAGAGAAGAAAATCAAGTCATTTGACACATCCTCTGGGTCCCAACTGGCCGAATGGAACATCCACGAAAACGATGACCCGTATTGCATGTCCATCGCTCTCTCTTCAAACAAATTCATCGCTGCCTGTGCTGGTCGTTCTGTCTCGTTGTGGGATACCTCGACTCACTCTCAACTTGGCATCATCGAGGACACGGAGATACGGTCGCTCGCATTGTCGCCCGATGGGAATTGCCTCATCACAGGAGCCAATGACCCGGGGAGAATCATCATCTGGGATCTCAAAGCGATTCTCCCAGCATCATACCTCCAGATCGGTGTAAGCAGCGGAGCCCTCAGCTCGAGAATACCTCTGACTCATCAAATTTCCTTTCTATGCGCACGTACAATCTGTCTTCTACATTCTACATCATGATGACTGCAGAACGTAAGTCGTCGTTGGTGTCGGTCACCATCAGTGCTTTTGATGAGACATTCTTCAGGTGCAAAATGCGAGTTCAAAAAGGACCCCAGATCAATCACGCAGCCAGGATGACATCAATGATTTGCTCGACGTAAGATTCCGTACGGCTCCTCTCACAAGGCATTGTATTGATCATAGTAGCAGACGGCGTTGCCGCCAAGCCAATCCGCTGGGCTGACATTCGACCTTGATGAGGTGAGTGGTGAGAAGGTCTTTTTCGCCTCGTGTTAACAGCACGTGGTAGCCTCCTTCCCCGACCTCGGATGAACATCCGGTTGAGCTCGTGCCACCACAAGATTGCTCCCTACTTCAAGAACCAGCTCCTAATCCACCAGTGATAGCACCCATTGAGAATCCTCAGAGAAATTCCAACGCTCATTCTGGACATGCCGAGTCGTCCGAGGGTGTTCAGCGGCGAACCCTAGTGAGACGGTTCAGACAATGGATGAAGAAGAGTCGCAATCACGTACCTGCCGAAATTTATTTAGAGGAACCCAATCGTTCTCGAATGTCGCAGCAAATTTCCCCAGAGGAACCTGGTCGCGATCGCACGACTGGACGAATGCCCTCAAATCGCACTCGGATGCCTGATCAAGCCTCCACGGATACCTCTCAGGGCGGTACACCACAAGCTAGAGCACCACGATCGGACCAGAGATCTTCAGGGATAGCCCTTGGTCAGCGGGAAAGGGTGAGTGTTCTCCGTTGGTCAGTTTTTAACGGCGCGTGTATCTGACTGCTTGGCTCAGCGGACCGTAATGTATATCGACGATGTTCGTTCATTTGTCTAACCCTTTATGAGCTTGACTTATTGTTCCTTGCAGGACGAACCGCTCCCATCCTGCCGGATCTCGTTACCTCCATGGATGTCTTGTTGCCGTATGGGCCATACTGACTCGACACCTCAGGCTTCAGACCCGAAGCAGCCACGTCAAAATGTCAATGTCGAACGCGGGGTGCCTGACTCACCGCCAAATGCCGGGTCGGACTATGGAAACCAACATCGAACCCGCGGAGAGTCTTCCAAAACGATGTTGGAACAGGGCGATCATGATCGTGATCAGACGCCTGATGAAGCCCACACAGGAGACACTCCACAAACCAGTACACCGCGGGCCAAAGCCACACCTTCCTCTGAGCGACCTTTGACGATGTCCCCCACCCAACAGGTTAATGTGAGTACTATGAGAAGGCTCAATCTGCTCATGAGCCTCGTAATCTTACTGATCCCATGATTTGCAGAAGAGAAAAGACGGGCGCAAAGATGCTTCTGAACCTGTGTCATCCAGCGAGCTGCCCAAGACTACCATGCACTCAGAGCGCGGCCCTGCCAAAGCCCCAGATGAGATGAAACCTCTGGCCGCCAGTGGTGTCCCTCGAGGTGATAATCGTCTCTGTACCCTTGGACGCTCAAGCTCACGTCTGTTCTCCTAGCAAGGACCTACTAATGGCAGGTAATTTGGTTTCGCAACCTGACTCGTCGTGGTCCGTGGGTTCGCTTTCGTCTCTGTGTAGACTCTTGTTGTGTGGGACATTATAGCATGCATGTACTAATGGTATCCGATTCCTAGACGTTTTTCATTCAACTCAGTTTACTTGAAGGATTTGGTTTTCCAAGTCTTACATAATATCGTACACCCGCCTGCCAGTGCCGACTGGAACCTCCCTCTGGTTTTGAGGAGCTGCCTTCCGAGAACTCTGGCTGGGCCAAACCCTAGGTTTTCTCTTCTCCAGCCTGAGCGGTAAATCCATGCCCTGTTCGCGAGCTCCTTGTCGAACTCCTTTCACGTACGTTCGGGATTATCTCCGATAGCTTTTACTAGGAGATCGCAGTCGCGATCTATGCGAAACCCGGCAGTCATCTTCCAGCCGCCGTCGACTCGCCGAAGCTCGTTTTAAAACCGTGGGTATCTGTTTCCAGCGTGTCGTCACTAGCATGATACGGCGATGTCGGCTCCGTCCTGCTGGAGCGTCATCACTGTCCCTCCAGAGCCACGTTTCCCCTACCGTTGCGTTAGGAAGTAGCTGTAGAGGAGCCCATAGATATTCGGATGCACATGGAATGTTTGACCACTTGCAGATGCGCAAGTGATAACACATTCCATGTGAATCCGACGCTGCCCCTACCCCAAATATTTCGTCAGATTTCTTTGAAAGTTGTTTCTCTCCCACAACTTTACCGATGGCGCTCCTTCGACCTGCGGACCGCCACGGCCTAGTACACGGATAAATTATTTATCCACCACGGATCTGGAGATTGCGTTACGAGTCTCATCCGTCGTATTGCACTATCAGATATGCACTCAAGAGGCCATTTCGTCAAACAACGCTGTTCTTTTTGGTCACAAGGCTTATGAAGTTCGTCTCCTTGGCGGGTCTAAGCGGTGATTGGAATCAGCATTGAGCTCCCTCAGAGCCTGCATCAAACTTGAGGACGTTCGGAATTAAGGTCCGTAGCAGAGGATACCCATCCTGGATCTCGATCTTTACCTTGTTTCGCGATTACAAGTTCATACCTTGAGCCTTCTGTTCCTGTCCGATGGAGATTGATCACACGATTCTGATCAAGCTCCTCGGGCTCAAACAGTTTGATTTTTTTCCATTCCCGCTGATTCAATGGTCCAAGTACTCCGCAGGTGTTATACCCCTACCCTTGGAAAGCTAAGGATACACTCAACGTTCTTCGAGACCCAGGAACTCATCGTGCAGCCCGTCGGATCTCTGGAAATCCCTGTCAGGATCCTCCGTTATCACGAGCGCAGTCATGGTGCTTGCTTTCAAGTTAGTACATCAACCACAAACCTCTTCGGAAAGGAGCCGGAATACGACGCTAGAGGAGCAATGAATGGAGACGGGCAGTTTCGAGCGTGCGAATGGCCCAGATCCCTATCTATCCGTGACGGGAGACTTTACCTGTGCATCCATTAGTGGACGTCGGAGGCTTGAATAGGCACCGAGCACATGGCAGATGATGCCAGCATGCGACCGCGTGAAAGCGTGGTCACATCATGGGATGGGGACGTGAGATTGAGACGGCTCTGGGCCAGAGTGGCACTGGTGTGGGGACGCCACCAACAAGTTGGACACATGAGCCTTATAATAGCTCCCTGTAAAGTTCCGATATTGCCATGAGAACGACTTACCTCGGACGAGGCACTTGGTTGACTCATCATCCAGGAGATATAGCCTGCCTGTACTATTGTGGTCATGATGCGGGACTCGGACTCAATCTAACACTTGCGCGGACTTTGAAACTGGGTTAGGTAATATCGAGTCCGGCGCCGGTGACCGGTGACCGTGGCCGTGTCCTTACACATCCAGGACGAATGATTGGTACCATTTCCTCGTTCTCCACAGTGACCACTACCCATGTCTCACCAAAATGTGACTTTTACTATTGTTCACCTCCGACGCGTACGAAGTTCCGCTCGATTCTCCACTGGAAAATTTTCATCTCAACGGACAAACGGACACGGAGAGTAATGCCAATGGTCCAATCCGTCGGCGTAGAACAGCCATGGTTCTCCGGATCATGTACTTATCATTCTTCGTGCCTTGACTCTTCCATAGGTGATTCACCTGACTCCAGCACGTGTACACTGTGTAAGCACGTTATCTACGCATATAAATACTTGGCTGATTCTTTTTCAGCCTTCGCTCGCTGAACTGTCACACCATGTCCGACGCACAAGCAGAAGCTACAAAAATCGGTAGCGACGGTAGCTCCTACGAATCTGGCGAACAGCAACCTGCGATCTTCGAGCGTCCGGCGGGATGGCGAGGGATCTACTATCACCCAACCGTCCAGGTCTCGATACTAGGATTCATCTGCTTCATGTGTCCTGGCATGTTCAACGCGCTCACGGGCCTCGGAGGAGGTGGTCAAATCAGCACAGTTGATCAAGCCAACGCCAGCGCCGCACTGTATGCGACCTTTGCCTTCTTCGGATTCTTCTCTGGGTAAGTAGCTTCTTTGTATTGCCAATACTGCGGCGAGTGGACGGTCATTGATTGCTCATGAAAGCACGGTCAATAATATCCTTGGGCCACGGCTCACTCTCATGTTGGGGACATGGGGTTACTCTTTATACATCTCTTCCTTCTTGTATGGCTTTCTTTGCGTCGACCGCCACACTGTCGCTCAATTTACTGTTAGGGCCATAAACATTCACCGCGGCGCCGGTGCATTTGTCGTCACTGCAGGCGCTCTCCTCGGTGTTTGTGCTGCCCTGCTATGGACTGCACAAGGTTCCTTGATGATGGCTTATCCGACCGAAGCTCAGAAGGGTATGTACATCGGCATTTTCTGGGCAATTTTCAACCTGGGCGGTGTGGTTGGCTCTGCGGTCGCATTCGGGTCGAATTTCAACTCGACGGTACGTCGAGTTAACCAGTAATTCGAGCCCAAACGCTCACACTTTTGCAGGCTGGATCAGGTAGGATCTAATCCGTCCCGTTAGGTTGTTAGCTAATCCGTACTTTGATTGACGTCAGTGGGGAACGGGACTTATGTGAGTACTACAAAATCCAAGAAAGCGCCTCTCACTAGCATTGACGTGCCAATACTATAGATTGCTTTCTTGATCCTTACCGTTATAGGTATTGGCCTTACCAGTTTATTGGCCGACCCGGACAAGATTATCCGTAGCGATGGAACAAAGGTGGTTCGACCCGTACACCCTTCTTGGAAAACCGAATTCATCAGCCTCTTTGTCGCGCTGAAAGAGGATCCGTGGATTTTGTTGCTTTTCCCCATGTTCTTTGCCTCCAATTACTTCTACACCTGGCGTCAGTATTTTTTGTTTTCATCCTTGCCATCTTCTGAAACCAAATCGCTACGTTTCCAATGACACAGAATTCAACGACTACAATGGTGCCATTTTCAACATCCGCGCGCGTGGACTGAATAATCTCGTGTACTGGACATCTCAGATCTTCGGGTCCCTCTTCATCGGCTATTTCATCCTCGACCAAAAACGGTACCGGAGGAGAGTGCGAGCATTTGTTGGATGGGTTGTTGTCTTTGCCATGGTATTCGTCATACACATTTGGGCTTACTTCTACCAAAGGTGAGCCGAGAACGATGTGCACGCTGCCCATGGAACCATTCCCTCTGACGAATGGCCACCCTGTCAGAACATATACACGCGAGACCGTATCGCCAGCAACCGCTATGGATATTTACAGTAAAGACTACCCAGCACACGTATGGCTCATGATCTTTTACGGCCTTCTCGACTCCATGTGGCAAACATATGCATACTGGCTCATGGGTGCAATGTCCAACAACCTGGCTAAGCTCGCTGTATTTACTGGGTTCTGTAAGTGACACC
>JBBPSU010000510.1:0-11694 GCA_038093755.1 Tylopilus microsporus | reverse complement strand
CAGGGGTGCTCACGCCTAACTCGACGAGGACCTCGCCGATGCGCTGAGATACATCTCGGAGGACGTGTTCTCCGTTCTCGCCAAAGTACAAGCCTTCACGGCCGTGCCCTGCCCGACCATCGAGGATCGCGTCGTACAGCACAATGTACAACTCGCCCACTGATTCACCGTTTCATCGCGAACGGTGCCAAGATCAGGTATAATCACGTTAGCCTAGTGACATCACGAATGACAAGAGAGGAGCGAAAGAGGACCCTGACGCACCGTCGTTGACATGGATATTGGGCCACCTGTTTAGTCCTAGGCCAACCATTCCTGCGCGTTTCCGCGTGATACTCGCGCTCACAAGCCTGGGAATCTGGATCGACTGTGGGTTTTGAATGCCAAGCGCCACAAGCCGGCTAGTGGGAAAGTCGTAGATGGTAGAGGGCAATACGATGTGCGTACGTGCATACCCTGCATGGACGTGTAATAGAAGGGGGCTGTGGTGAGCCGTGGAAGCACAGAGGGGGGTAAAACAAACCTTCTTGGTCAGCTCTGATGACAAGGAGATCGACAGCGCGGTGCATCTGAGTGGCGGGGAGCGTCTCGAGCTGATCGGGATTCATGTCGTCCCATATGGTATCGTATGTATACATCCCTTTTGCGTTGTCGATCAACACACCTATCCAGATTTCAAATCACCCATTCGAATGCGGCAGACAGGATGAACGCCGAATCGAAACGTACCTGTTCCAGACTAGAAAAGTGGCGGAGTGAGCAAACAGATTCGCAATACCGGACTAAACGACCCACAGTATGAACAAGAATGGGTGCCATACCCGTTGTTTCATGACGCTTCTTCAATCCTCTCAGAATGGCCTCGCATCCTGGAACATGATCCGCATTTGCCTGAAAGACCATCGCCGTCAGCAAGCTTACCCACACGAGGAAAAGAAACTGACGCAATGAAACACGACATCGCTCATCGATGCTTGTCGCTCAAGCAGCTCTCCATCGTCGAGTGTCCCAACGACGGTCCTTAAGCCGATCGACGCAAACAGTGGGACCTTGGCAAGGTTACGAACGAGGGCGGTTATCTCCGAGTTGGGGGCAGTGCGGTGCTCCAAGAGACGCTCGAGAACAATACCGCCAATGTAACCTATCGATCGTATAAGGGATGGATCCTGTGTATAGGCATAAGTGGGTGAACGCCGCTTACCTGTTGCACCAGTGATGAATATCTGGCTCTTGGTCGACATGGCTGCGCTTGAGGAGGGGGTCCAGAATGTGGTCTATATTAATGGTCGGATTCCCAGGCCCCAGGCCGCGAGGCCGACGGTGAGTCCTGCGACAACTTGAAGAGGAGACGCTTCCGTGTGGGTTACGACTTGGCCACCTCATCTCATCATTTATCCGATCCAGCCAAAGTGTGGTGATATTTACGTAGTGTTTGTAACAGTTGTGTGGGATCACTTCGAAATCTGCTATCCTGTAGTAGCCAGTTTCCATGTTCTCCTCTGTCTTCAAGGACACTTCCACCCCAGAGTTTTGGTCTTCAGATGCCTCCTCTCTTTTCGGCAGCACCTCTGTATCTCCACTCTATGCTTGCTCTTCGTTGGAATACGTCGTTAACCATGTATTTTTCCCCATATTCCATCCCCAACAGAATGACTATACTCCACAGCATGCCCATGCTTTAGCCAGTGCGGTGCATGCTGCCGCTTGCTTCTATAATGAACACTTGGATCACCTCCATAGGTCTGATTGGCTCCATATTGTAAAGATGTTGGAAGATTTGCAAGTCCTTATCGACCCAACTCAGCCATGGAACGGTCCGAGCCAGTGGATGAGAAAAATCATGCTCAAGTTCTATCCATCTCATCCTATCTTGCATCTTGCTGGCATGAAAGAGAGAGGTATGCGCCGTGGTTTACTATCGTAATATTCATTCATCTGCTGACAGTGTATAGACATTGTTGTATTTCCCACAGCTGGTCATCGTGATGCAGCCATTTTCAGGAGGCATGGCGACTTCACCCTATACGAGTCTTTCCCAATCTCGGGATATCCCACAGGACGTTGCGTGGTTGGCCCTGAGGCAGCTATCAAAGTTCCCCATGAAGTGTTTTGTGATGAAAAATTCCTGCATAACCTTGCCAGTCTCCCCTTTGATATGAGCACTGAGCCGCTTACCAAGGTGTTGCGCGGCTTCGGTCGTCTTGTTGACCCCAAATCCATTACAAAACATGTCGGTCCGTCCTGTATCCAACAATGCCTCGGTCGCCATCCTTTGCATTGGGACTCGTCCGAATGGTCTCGCTCAGGTCTATGGTTTCTAATCAAGGCTACCATTCATTCCTCCCTCGATCGTTCCCCTCTCGGCCATGGTGTTTACAAAGCCTTCTTGTTGTTCTTCATGTGCAACCTCGCAGATTATGCACTCAATACCGGTACTCCCAGCGTTTTGCTTCATTCAATGTCCACCAAGATTCTCCGACGTTTCAGGAAGCTAGGTTCTCCTACCTCTACCCCCCAGTGGCTCCGTGAGGCTGTATATGCCACTTGCAACAGTATTGCACGAATACTTGATCAGAGGCAGCGGGAGGTGCAATGTTCTTCCCCTCTATGGGATCCCTCCCAGCTCGATTTCACTGTGGATATCCACCCTTCCCTCCCCCCCATTGAACACATCTCGCCCGCTCTCGCAAACCGAAATGTCACTTCTCAGCACATGCCTTTCCTGCTCAACTGTCACCGCCGAGACACCCTTGATGACTTTTTGTCTGCGCCTAACGAACTTTTTACTCGTCCAGACCACATCCACGTCACCCTGTATGATGCCGAACAGGCGGTCGCGAATGGTATTGATGATTGGTTTGCATGCATTGCGGATATTGGAGAAGCATGTAAAGGCCTCGAGCATTTGGCACACCAGTACCAGTCGTCTGCACCGAACGCATACTGCCACCAGAAGGACATGTATGACGCTGATCACCACTCGGTTATGCTCTTGACAATGATCGAGCTTTGGACTGCCCTCGACAAGTTGGTCGTCAGCCAGATTCCGATTCTTGCCGACTACTCCCCAGAGATACCCATAGATCTCCTCTGCAGGATCCTTCTTCGTGACGCCATCAGCATTCATCGTTTGGGTTGTGCATACCAGTACCTCCTTGCTCGACACAATCAAGCTCATCCACAATGGTCCACGCTCTCGAGTGAATTCACCAAAGATAGTTTTCCTTGCCGGTATTATGACACAGCACCTCCTCTCCATTGTCTCAGAGCACATATTCAAGGCAACGACCTGCCTACCGATCCGTTACATGCAAAGGTTGTTTTATTCGAGCTGCAATGTCCAGTATTGTTTGACAGATGGCGTTCTGTTACTTGCCTACTTTCTCGTGTCAATGTAGATGTCAAGGCCGGTCCCAGAGACGTACCGGTCTGTGATATACCTGCACTGCAGCCTCACATCCTTAACCAGAAGCCCTCACTCACGCTATATTCAAGTCCTCGACGCCGGGATCGACCTTCAAATGTTCTCACTCGACATCACATGGCTCAAGACTCAAGACCTTCCGATCCTGAACTGGAACGCCCAGGTGCAGTATATTATGTTTACGAAGGACCTTGTTTTGGCTGTTTCGAACCTGTTTACAAGCTTCCAAGTGGACCGTATGTGAACTCACGGTTACAGCGGTACCTCGACGACACCAAGCATACGTCCAACGAAGTCTTGGCTGCTCAAGCGTACTGCCATCCCAATCTGTCCTTGCCAGAATTCTTTGCGTTTGCACACTTGCGAAGCGGTGGTTCACTTCAATGGATCAATATTTTGCGGGAACTGCGGAGCAGGACACTCGACTTTCGTCACCAAGATATTTTCCTGCTTCTTGCTCAAGCTTCTGCTCAAACTGGCCCTATTGACATTACTGGTGATTTGGCGTGGCACCAGGAGATTCAAGATACTTCTTTCTGCCATGGACTTCTAGGCGAGCTCGAGAGCCTGTTTATGGACATTGGGGTCGGGTCGTTGGACGGACCAGCGATGGCGATAATATCGTTGCTCGCTGGTGCACTCGCTTCAAGATCTCCGGGAAACATCTCGGAAGAGGCTTTTCGGCTTCTCCGAGGCGTACGTGAGAAAACCTTCGAATGGGTGCACGAGCTGCTATACACCGCGAGGGTGTCACCTTCGAACGATGGCTATCAGCTTCTGCGAGACATGGCAGCTGTCTGCCGTAGTACCTTTGATGTGGGCTCCATGACGAGTCACCAACCCCTTCGTTCACCACGAGACATTGAAATCGCCCTTTCCTGCGCCATGATTATACGTATGGCTGCTGAAGTGTTTCCTGTTACCTCAGGCACGTCCAAAGCCTAAATTGATTCCAAGAAAACTGTTAATGACAGCTTTTTAGAGGTACCTCCCTATTCGCTTGTTCTCTTGAATCGAAACCGCCGTCTATCTTTCCTCCTCGAGGGGAATCTGAGGGATAGCATCCAAGCTGACGTATCGGATATTGGAGTCGATCGAGCTATTCAGATGGTTTGGCCAGGCTATCGACCGACTCCACACCGATGGCGGCCAATGGAGTCACCAAATTCCCGGTGGCTGGTATGTGAAACTGCCTCAACCACGGATACTGGCGGACCCCGACACTCACAAGTAGTGCAAATAAACTTACTTGACGGATCAGTCTTGGTGAATGGAAAACCGATAGGCAACAAGCTACCAAGCGATATAACACAGGACTCGATGTATCGCGAACTCTTCGGTGATGTGCATATTCTATTCTGTGAGGTTCAAGCACAATTTGTTCAATGCGTATTTTTGTCAGCGCGACCTGTTAGTTGTTCCCTCTGATCTCCCAGGCATGAATTTTACTATAGTGTCTGCTATTGACGAGCATTCTGTGGGTCCCTTTGCCCCATGCAACCAGGGCGAACAATTGAACTATATCCAGATTCATTTTCAAGTTGTAGTTCGGGCCTCCAACTCCAAGAGAGTTGTTATCCGTGCTCAGAACAAGTTAACAGATCATATCTTTGAACTTGTTCCTCGAGAGAGACTGCGAGAGCACCTCCCAAGACTACTCGTGGAAAATTGTCTTCATTGGTTGAATCTCAGTACATCAGTCATCGAAGTACGACCTATTGGAGAACCGTGGAAGCAGTCATCGGACAATTGGAGAATCGACCTTCAACCTGGACAATCTCGTGCAAGAAAAGGAAGCGACTTTCTTGTAAACAAGATAAGCCCCACCTGGACAATGGTTTCGGGACGTCTCCGCAGCCTGGACGATCCTGAAAATCTTGTTATTACCGTGACCCTAGTTGATTCGACACAGTCTCCCACTTCCCTTCGATTATCTGCTTCGTTACCCCGCTACGGGTTGTCGTTCTTCGTGAACGAGGTTGGCCAACTGGAGTCTCGTGACTTCAGGCATATGGTCTATGACGAGGAGCAATGCATCGGGACGTTACACGGCCTTGTGAACAAGCTCGTTCTTTGCCCAAAGGCCGACATTGAAGCAAATATCATCTCAAAAAGTATCCTCATACCGCATGGCCATCCGTTCAATCGATGCGATCATAAAGTTTACATCAACTTCCCTTCTTCCGGACAAGTCAGCTACTATACATACCAAGCGGACAACGAGCTGGGCTGCTTGAAAGGTATTGTCAGCATGGAGAGCAGGGTTTATCTCGCCCATCTCCATGCCCTCACGGGCAGTGGATGTAGACCCGATCCTCTGACAGGCAGAATAGGTGTAGAGGAAGCAATTTCTCTCATCTGGTTGGCTGGTGCTCGACAACAAACTGATGAATGGAGCTTTACGTCACTGAGTCCTCAGATACGTTTAGCATTTGCGAAGATCATCCAGAACCACACAGACTGGGAGCTTCCTTCTGGGGATGCTTTGCAGCGAGAGGCATGTCTGTTTTCGTCTGAAGTACCTGCCCCTGCAGGTATATCGCGAAAAGGATCCTCTAAGTCCTTGGATCAATTGCTTCGTGAAAGGCCTGCGCCCATCCTACGCGAACGCAATACGCTGCCTCGTTACAGCCCTGGGTATAACAGTCTCCCTGCCAATGACACCAATTCACTGCGTCAACTCTTCTCCTCACTGCGGGCAAGCGAAAAAGCTCCACCGTTTCAAAGCCAATACGTTTCTCGTCTCCATAGCAGCGCGCATCGTTTCCAAACAACGGATCCCATCAGCGTCAATTGCGAGAGTAACCTTGGAACACCCGACACCGATAGACTCCGTAAACACTATGTGCAATGTAGAACCAGCTACACGCAGAGTCTAGACATGATCAAGGTGGCTCTCGGCCCAAAAACAGAATTCGACAATATTCTCGACCATTGCGGACAATGGCCACCCATTACCCCGTTTGTTCTCTTTCGATGTCTCGCGTCAACGTCTTCGATCGAGCTCCCGGAGAGCTGGAAGACATGCTTGATTTCACTGGCCTTGCTCGCACTGGACATTCAGAGGGCACGACGACTGCTCCGGTTTTCCCTAGACAACTTTGAAGACGAGCTATACAAGGAACTGGAGAACGAGGGTTGCAATGGATGGGACGCCACCGAGCAGCCGGATTGGCTGCTGATTCAAGTATGTCATCTGTGATTATGGAGAACCCACGTCTCCGCTAACAATTGGTTCTGGTATCACTCAGTTGCAAGGCAACTTTCTCATTCGCCGGGTCCAAGCCGATGTCGCGAATGAAATGATGTCTCCTCGCTCACACATGAACACCGTGATGCAGGTTAACATGGGAGAAGGAAAAACTTCCGTGATACTCCCTATCTGTGCAGCCACTCTTGCAGATGGCAACCGACTTGTCCGCATCATTGTGCCGAAACCACTCTTACCCCAGACATTCCAGGTCCTGACGGATCGTCTGGGCGGGCTGATTGATAAGCCGATCTACCATTTAACATTCTCCCGCGATGATATGAAGGACAGATTTGGCTACAACTGGTTCCTTGAAGGGGTAGACGGTAAGGTCGATATTCTGCACGCGCTCGTACGCAAATGTAGAGACCAGCGCGGCATCATTGTCATGCAACCCGAGCATGCTTTGTCACTTAAATTGGCCTGCGTGGAGACACGATTGGGTGAGCCTGGCATCATAAATGGGATCGAGAAGAAATCCACCTCAGGAGTTCCAAAACGCTGGCTCAAACCTGTCCTTGGTATGCTGAAAGGCTCTTTCAGAGTCCTCAAACCAGTGAGCTTATTGCAAATGATGCTCTTGCACTGACTGCCACGAAGAAACAGCACACAGAAAACGTCCTGCGGGTTATCACCCCACAGCTTGCGAAGGATCACAAACACAAGACGCTAGAGAAACCGATCAGCTCCGACGAAGTAGGGATCACACGTTCTAGACAAGCTATAATCATGGAACTCCAGAGGTTTCTTGAAACTCACGCTCGAGATATTCTCGACGAGTGTGATCATGTCCTGCGACCCCAATTCCAACTGACATACGTCATTGGTCGCCAATACCCTTTCGAAGAATCTCCGCAGCGATGGCTTCTCGTTCAACAAGTCCTTGGGTTCATCAAACGGCACTCGCATTTCCTTTCAACGAGCGACTCGCGCACAATACGGTGTGACACCATGTCACCTGGATCCTTTCCTCACATTCACATCCTGCAAGCCGACGTTGGTCAACAAATCATATCACTGACTGCCCAGGATATATTGGATGGGCATCTCTTAAGTATCAACCTTCACTCCGAGCTAGGGCTACGAGGAGCTATTTTGGAGTTCCTGCTCCATGAAGACATCCACCCCGATACAGCCAGGATGGTGGAGCAATATGCTCGTCAGACTACTAGCCTTGGTTCGCTGCTTCTCCTGCGTGGTCTCTTCGCCTACAGCATCCTTTTATTCGCTCTCACGCAGCGCAGGTGGCGTGTCGACTACGGTCTTGACCCAATCTCTCCCCCGCGAACCATGCTTGCCATCCCGTATCGTGCCAAAGACGTACCAGCAGAGAGCGCTGAGTTCGGACATCCGGACATAACCGTCTTGCTTACATGTCTCTCGTACTACTATGCAGGGCTCAGCGAGGAGCAACTCAGAATCTCGTTTGAACATCTGCTACAAGGGTCGGACCCGTCTTCCGAATATGTTCTCTGGCTTGAGGATTGTGATCTTGCTTCGGTTCCAAATGCTCTGCGGAAACTGGGTGGCGTCAACATCAGATCCTTGGAGCAATGGAACAAGTACCTTGTCTCTCTTCACTCGAAATAAAAGGGCGATAGATGTCTACCTTTCGGAGGTAGTGTTCGCGAAATATGCAAAAGACTTTCCCCAAAGAATAGCAGGCTCGTACTGGGATCTAGCAGAGCGGAGGAACCATTTAGTCACATGTATGTGTCGCCGTTCCAGCATTGGTTCCCAAACTCAGCTATAAATGGATGCCAGGATTTTCTGGAACCAACGATGGGCAGTATCTGCTACCCACTTCGATCACTCAAGATGACCCATATCACCTTCATCAAGCAGGAACTAACGCAAGGGTTCTTTCCTATCTTCTCCAGCCAGAAAATTCTTCGTACATGGTGACAGCCGACTCGAGCGGTGAACGATGGAGCACAATAAAACTTCTCGAGGTGATCGTCGCCCAAGATCTCGAAATCCGTGTCCTCCTAGATGTCGGTGCGCAGATACTCGATCTCTCCAATTTTCAGCTGGCGAAGGCATGGCTGGACTGCACTCGAGCCGCTAAGACCGATGGAGCTATATTCTTCAGCGAAGACGACGAGTTGATGGTGCTCACCAGAGATGGTACCACACAATCATTGTCCTCGTTACCGCTCATTCAGCAACTACACCGATGTGTCGCATATCTCGACGATGTTCATACGAGAGGTACAGATATCCCATTCCCCCGCGGTTTCAGAGCTGCCGTCACTCTGGGAGGTAAAGTTACCAAAGATCGCTTGGTCCAAGGTATGTTCAAGTTCATAATGTTATTTCAAAGTTTACGATCATTGGATCTCATTGTTGGTGGTATCAGGTTGCATGCGAATGCGTAAGCTTGGCCACGGGCATAGCGTAATGTTCCTCGCACCTCATGAAGTTGATCAGAGCATTCGTAGCCTGGCTGCCAAAGAGAATGAGGAAGTAACCATTGCAGATACCCTACGCTGGGCAATACATGAAACATGGGGTGGCATTCAACGACAGGCCATGTACTGGGCACAGCAAGGAATGTGCCACCAAACCAGATACGACGCTTGGTCTTGTTTCTGTCACAACAGCACCTGGAAAAATCAACTCGCGGTTGCCTGGGTTCAGCCAGAACTCAAGTCTCTCGCTGATATGTACATGCCCTGCTCCTCTCCAGGGACAATTTCTTTCACAAAACTCCCTCGACAAATTCGCGAACGTTGCGAAAACCTTGGTGTCCTTTCGCTCCCCGATGTCCGCATGGACAAAGAGCAAGAAAGGGAGGTATCTCGCGAGATCGAGCGCGAGCGGCTAGCAATAGAGCGACCATTCTTGGCAACACCAGCCAAACACTCCCTTCATCCCGACGTCGTACACTTTGTAAAGACGGGTATGATTCCACCCAAGAGCGAAGCCTTCAATCAGCTTTTTGCGACAGGCATTACTGCCACCCGCGATGAACCACATTCCTGGAGCCCATACGTATTAGCGACGGAAGACTTCTGCAAGACAACCATGATCGCCGAAAATCGACTAGCTGATTATGCGCGACCCATACAGTGGATTCTCTCGGCAAAATCGCATGGCATGGATGCTATCGTACTCTTGAGCCCATTCGAAGTCGATCTGCTGATGCCAGAGATTAGGATCAGCAATCACGTCCACGTCCACCTTTACATACCTCGTACCACCGAGCGTATGATCCCAGCTGATGATCTCAGGCTATATTCAATGCCTCCGGTCGCTTCCGACTGGATACCCCCTTGGAACTTGATCGATCAGCTGAATGTGTTTGCTGGGCAGCTATATCTAAGCGACTACACATCCTACCTCCGACTATGCCGTTTCCTTGGGATACACGCGGAAGATGTACCACGCACTGAGGCGGGCACGGTGGTCGCACGTAACTGGTTCAGAAATCCCACTTCGCTTGATTCAGAGATCAAAGATAGGTTTGAGGGGACACTTTTGCCACAAGTGATAGGGTTACTGGCAGGCAGGCGGGGCATGCACTTTGCAAGGACGCACATGGGGAAAATTCTGGATGGGTTGCCACTGACTGAAGAGGATTTTATTTCACATCACCGTTTTAAGGATGCGGATTAATTGAAATATGCGTAGCCTATTCCGCCATGATCATGTTGTACATACATGGTTTCGTACATAGGTTTCGAATCAACCTATCGAGCCGTGTGAAGCGCCTGGGCCATGATTCACCGAGCTTAATCACGACTCGACTGTATACGACAGGCCGTCCAAAATTCACCCATTCTAGACCTGTCAGTGCTGCTTCTCGCGGACCACACTTTGAGGCCCATACCTACTAGCTCGGGCAGACTTTTTTTCACAGAAATCTGGGAACTTGAAAGCGAAGTGGCCGTCAAGAGCCTGACAGTAAACGAGGTCAGGATAACCAAGCACGCTCACCCCCACGTATACACTCCGCGCGGACGACAGAACGCATGAAACCCTCTGATGATCTCAGATGGTACACCATCCCTCTCCTCCCCGCCGATTGGAGCCTTAGACCCTGATCGACGAACTGAATATGTTCGCTGGACAGCTGTAACTAAGTCGTTTTCTTGGCGTACACACCAAAGCTTCCCCAGAAAGCGCAGATACAGTGGTCCAGCGCAACTGGTTCAGCAATCACTGCGGAGATCAAGAATAGGTTCGCGGGCACGCCACTACCGCTTGCCATGCTGTTGCTTGCGGTCAGAAAGGGGATGGGCTTCGCGAGAACACATATGGGCCGAATTGTTGATGGGTGGCCACTGACAGAGGAGGACTTTGAGGAACGATCATACTTTACCGACTCTGGCTTGGAAATCTGTCCCAGGCCTCCCCAAGACGACCTAGAACTCGGTATGCCGGCGGACTTACAAGTTTCTGTTGACGAAGGCGACGAAAAAGAGTCCACATCGACTCGAAAACGGGTCTGGAATCTAGAGTCTGAGGGCGCAGGCAATCAGTGGAAGCGGAGGCGACTGACTTACCTCTGATCTGTGTCTCCTGTCTACGATAACTTGAATCTAGAGTTGCTCTGGCAGATAGTCGGTGTTTTAGACTTTAGCGGTCTTGTTTACTTTGAACCTATGATACGGGAATAAAGCAACAAACCGGACCACAACTTCCGAGTCCAGAGCGACTTCTCATCTCATAGCTCAGTTATGTAAAACACAAGGACCTAGAGTCGTCGAGATGGTTACATCTCGATTCCCCAAGGACCATGTCGTCGAGATCTAATTATAAGCGGCATGTGTGTATGTACCATCCGAACACCAATGTACAATCCCAGCTAGGAACGAGAAAAAAAGAGAAACGAGAAAAAGCAAGGAGTGGCAGCGGCCTCCGTCGCAAAAACGACGAGCAAAGCAATGTAAAAATAACACACGAGTGAAAAAGAGGGGGCAAAAAAAAAGGAGCAGACATAGTTTGCATGATGATCCTATCCATGTGTTCCCCGGGCCAACTTGAAGTTGCCGAGCGGCGCCCGACGGTCCATCCC